>MNCI01023527.1:470857-488893 GCA_015680685.1 Gnetum montanum | reverse complement strand
CAAGCCATTCAAATATGATATATATTCAATGTGAACCATTAAAATTATTATCACTTTTGTATAAATAGCATAAATTTTCATTTGAGTTATTTTTAGGAACTTTTGGTTAGAATAATGAGAGAGTATAATAGTTGCATTTCACTTATGTAAGAGATGAAATAGGAATGTATCTTTTGAAATGACACCTTAAACTAAAAAAACACACATGAGAGAGGTTGCACAACTAAAATGGGATATCTATATAGCATAATGCTTTAAAATTATTGTCATATTTTCATTAATAGCATAACATATTAATTGATATGTTCTTTGAAGCAACAAATAGGCACATACCTTTCGATATTAGATGTAAGTTGAAAAAAATTCACATGGGAGAGGTTTCACAACTATGAAACCCAGTGAAATGGAATACCTATATATAATAACCCTCTAAAATTATTATCATATCTATAGATGTAGCACATAGGATAGGTTGCATGATTATGCATGTTCACATTAGAAATTGTGTTATAGATGTTATACCCTTTATACATTGTGAAGGTTCATGCTCTATTTAGTTTAGCCTGGATGATGGTAACTATTGTTTATTACTTCAGTTTTCACAAATGTGCATGTTCCTGATCCATAAGATTCATGGATCTAGTTATGTTTTGATAAAGGAAATATCATTCCTTCTATGTATTGTCATACTATCCTGAGTGTAGCATGTCAATTAATAAGCATTTGTGGTAGGCTATACATTTGATACTAGGTGTACCAATGACTAGGTTGCACATCTATGCATGATTTCATTGCTTCATATAGAAAAAACATAGAAATAGGTAATTCTTGGAGGGTGCACAATTGTTCATGGTCACATTAGACATTGTGTTATGGATGTTATACCACTTATACCTATCCCCCTTGTTTTCCTTCACCTCTTATATTGGATGAATGGCCATGTTCTATTTACCTAATTCAAGATGGATGATGTTAACTATTGTTTATTACTTGAGGTTTCACAAATGTGCATGTTCTCAATCCATAAGATTAATATAGCTAATTATGTATAATGATACTGTCCTAAGTGTAGCATGTTAGGTAATAAGCATTTATTTTAGGATACACATTCAATACTAGGTGTACAAGAGATCATGGATGTGCATAATCTAGTCTAAGATGATATATTCTTTTATGTTTTCTTTCTTATTAAATCATGGATGTTGCATGACTATGCATGATCTAGTCTAAGATGATATATCTTCTACACTGATTCAACAAATTATATCTATTTCATTAGATTGGAAGTTCATATCATGACCTTTCAGGCTACACATTCATGCATGATTCTTTTCAAGATTATTAATATTGAACAAGAGGAATCACATTAAGTGTTTGGTTAAATTTACAAAGTTAACATCATTGGCCATTATATTTCAATGATTTATTCATCCTATTAGGTTGATAACCCTGGTACAACATATTCCTTTACTTGGATACAATGTAGGATTAAATAGCTAGCATTATTTAGAATGTTAAGATGCAAATGAATCCTATTGAATCATGATATGTGAACATTTATAAGCTTGATGGAAGACACGATTATATTCATATTTTCATAAAGGTAATGGAAAATAGTTCCTTCAAAGATGAAGGAATTGTGATTGTTTCTTCTATGGAGGATAATGACATGATTTACATTTAGTCAGAGAAGTTGATTTCTTCCTTGAGGGCTATACTTCATGATGATAGATTTCTTCTTGATCCATTAGATGTGGATAGGACTAGGTCATCTACTATCATGAAAGGATATGGAGCATATATGATTGATTCTAACCAAAGTGAGGGTGAATTTGTAGGATATTTAAATGGATTCCTACAATAGAAATCTACTTTGAAAACATCATCTATATTTCTCTATATGATGAATCATATGAATCAGCCATACAATTCATGTAATGAGCTACTACTCACACATCAACTAATATCTCTTTCAACGCATCTTACAATATCTATAGAGGGACCATCCTTAATAAATATATTTAAATTAGAAAATAAATCTCAAAAAAGAAGTGCGAATGTTATTAGAGTTGTAGAAAGGTGGATCAAGATTGCAAAAACTGAGATGGGATATTTCCATCCTACTTTCGCAACCAACTATCAAGTTAAAATCAATAGATATACTCAAGCACTTGATAAGTACAGAATCAAAGCAATGAATATGAAATATGTTGAAGAACTTCTATTATAAATGTCCAAGAATATTATTACTATTATTCATGAGTGTATTCTTATCTTCTATAAGGTATTTAGTGGTAAGGGATTTACTCCATTACATGATAAAAATATCAAAGCCAAAATTCTGGTTTTGGATTCTTGATGGATAACACTCAATTTAGGAAGCCAAAATTATATTAGATAGAGATGATGTGGAGCAAGGTTTGAAGAATATTTATAGATTTCATTGTGTGAAGATGCTAAAGGCAAAGAACCTAATCTCTGTAATTACAAAAATTTGTTATTCTCAAAATTAGGTACAAGAAATAAAATTGTGAGCTTTTGATATGTCAAAACCTTAGAGAAAATGGAGAACGTTGAATATATGTTTGTGATTATGATATTTCAAGACCATTAGAGACTTTATCAGCAAAGAACTTCAAATTGACAAATGGACTTCAGAAATGATATTCACGATGAGATGACAAAATGAGGACTAAGTGGACAATATGAGAGCATGGATGGAAATGAAGTCTTAAGCCAAATGAAAATGTTTTGAAGACTATTGAGCAATGTAAGGGTCATAAAATGCTTCTAGAGAGTACATGTTTGGTAGAAATAGTAGACATCTATCTTACATAGTATACATTTACAGGAAGACATTTCACAGTAGACATCTACATTCCCAAGTAGACATCTCTCCTACATTAAGAGCATTCTCATATAGATGTTTAAACTTTGAAGTAGATATCACTACAATAGTCATTTGATACTTGTTTCATGAACTCCAAGAATTTTTTAGAAGCTCTGAGGCTATAAAAAAAACTAAAAATCTTGAAAATTATGTAAGAGCTATTTATCAAAAGACTCATCATCAACTATTGTAAGTGATTTTTTTTTGTTGTTCCTTGTAACATCATTTGTTTGTTTCAATTGTACTAAGCTTCAAGTACAAGGATTTGTAAATTCAATTACACTCCTAACTTGTTCACTTTTCTTTATTTCTTATTGCCCTACGGAGTTGATGTGCTCCTTGCAAGAAGACATCTTTGCTGAGCTTGTCAAGATCCTATGGGATTAAGTATTTTTTGTGACATCAAAACACTTTGATGTGGAGCTCAATTTTTGTATAGGTTGTGGGATCCTCTGAATCACATTTTTTACCTTGTTAATACCTTGTAGGATTAAGTTATTTTACACCAATGAAACACTCCAAAACAAAGCTCAAACCTTATATAAGATGTGGTACACTTAAAATCACATTTTGAAGAAACAAAGTATAAAGGTGTGCATTGTTTCTATCCTTTGAGTGTGGATGTACCCAAGTTGGAAAACCACATAAAATTTATGTGTACCTTTGGTGACAACATCATTTTAAATTAGGGAACTTATTTAACCCTCCTTCTATGTTCATGATCCACAAGTGGTATCAAAGCCTAGTAATATCACATGAAAACTTCAACATGAACATGGAACATGAAACTAATATTATATCACCAAAAACTATCAAATTTATCTCCTTAAATTGGAGATGAGATTGATGTGCTTCATCAAATTTCTCATGAAAAGCTATATTCAAATCCTTTGCTACAAAAGTAAAGGTAAACATTATACTTCCTCTTCTACATATTGATAGATATGCAATGGAAGAGGTCATAGGGCCTCCAAAAAAGATTGCAAGTGTAGGTCACATGAAGAAAATTCAAGAAAAGAAATAAGAATCAATAATAACAATAATAACTAAAATAAAAAAGAAAGTCAAAAGGATGCATTTGAAGCTACTCAGCATCTATGTCATACGTTGATAAATCAAGAGGCCATTGAGGATCAAAGAAGTCATCATTAAGAAGATGAAATCTCATTAGAAGAAATGTATGACTTTCTTTGCAATGAAGTTATTTACTTTCAAAATCTATGATTAAAATGAAAGGAATCCTACATGACAAGAAGACAAAGATTGTAACTCTTAATTTAGAATGTTTAAGTCCAATGAAATAAAATTCAAACCTAATGGCTAAGATTCAAAGGCTAACAAATGTTATTAAGTAGACTAAAAAGAAATATTTCAAAGGAAAAGCTCAAAGTAGACCAAGAGCAAAAGGATGTACAGATCAAATCATCTTTAGATTACTCAAAGAGATATCCTTTTAGGTTTGTTAATACAACTAGATTTAGGATCTTAAATTTCTTTTATTGTGGAAAATTTGAACATGTTCAGGCTTGTTTCCATCTATGGATAAAACATTACACTTGGTATTTTTAAAAATAGCCTAGACAAGGTTCCTTGTAATGAAAGAAAGTTTGAAAGTAAAAAATGAAGAAATTTGAACAAAATATGATGGCTCAAATTACTTTCTCTACTATCAAAACAATCACATGGTATATTGATAGTAGTTGTTCAAGACATATGCAAAGAGATAAGTCTCAATTCATATACTTTTCATAACAAAACTATGGAACTATGATGACATGGAAGTTCCTATAATAGGTATTGATATAGGATGAAAAGGTAAGGATCAACATATAGTAAATAAAGTTTTCTTTGTTAAAGGGGTAAAGCATAATGTTCTCAGTGTCCATCAACTTTGCAATTCAAATTTTGAGGTTATTTTTTCCAAAGAAACTTGAAAAATTAAAGATTTTACTTTTGGTAATATTGTTATAGAGGGAACTAGAAAGGAAAATATTTACACTACTATTTTTGGAGATAATCCTAACCTTGAATCCAAGTGCTTAATCTGTAATATAGATGATGCTCGTATGTGGGATAGAAAGTTAGGCCACGTAAACAAAGAAATTCTTGAAACCTTCATGACAAAGGAAATGGTTAGAGGATTGCCTAAACTCAAAGATTTCAATTTGAACACCTGTGAAGCATGCCAAAAAGGAAAGAAAACAAGGATAAGGTTTGGTAAGAAAAATTTCATCTCTACGTCACATCTCTTAGATTTACTCCACATCGATTTGGTTGATCCTTCTTAAACTCTTAGGTTGGAAAAGAACATGTATTTTCTAACCATTGTTGATGAATACCCTCATCTTACTTGGGTTTTCTTTGTATATCATAAGGATGAAGTATTTGATCATTTTCTAAGAATTTGTAATTAGATGTATAAAGAAAAAGGTTATGGCATCGAAGTCATTAGGAGTGACAATGGAGGCGAATTCAAGAATGCTAAATTTGAATAATACTATCAAATGAATGGCATTCTTCATCAATTGTTTGCTACAATGACTCCTCAAGAAAAGGGTGTAGTTGAAAGGAAGAACATGATCTTGAATGAAATCAAAAGAACCATATTAAATGAAAAAAATCTTCCTTATCATTTTTGGAAAAATAGTTAAGACTGCATGTTACATCTCCAATAGTACTAGTAAGAAGATTCACTACTAAAACTCCCTATGAATTATTTGATCCTAAAAATGTTGAAGATATTTTCTTAGGATACTCTTCCATTAGTAGTGCATATAGAGTCATCAACAAGAGAACTAATGTGGTAAAAAAAACTATAAATGCTAAAATTGATGATAATAACAATATTTCTCCACAACCTAATGATGATGAGTTCTTATTCAAAAGTTATTTAGCACCTCCTAGGTTCAAATTGATAAAAATTCAGAAATAGATAGTTAACATGAGGAGGATCATGAGGATGAGCATAAGATATCTCCACCTCAACCTAAAATATCTAAACTTAGTAAATCACACACTCTTTCAACGATGTCATTGGAAAAGTGCAAGATGGGATCCATACTAGAAGCCAAACTAAGAAAATATGTACCTTTGCTACATATCCTTCATAACTAGAACCCAAAAATTTCAAAGAAGAAAAAGAATAAGAAGAATGAATTTCAATCATGTGAGACAAACTAAGTTGATTCACTAGGAATGATGTAGGGGAATTAAGACCTAAACAAAATCATATACCTATTATTGGCACAAAATGGGTTTTAGGAACAAAATAGATAAAAATGGCATCATTAAAAATGAAGCAAGAATAGTTGCAAAATGATATAATCAACAAGAAGGAATTTATTTTGATAAGAATTTTTCTCCCATTGTAAGACTTGAATCTATTAGACTTCTTTTGGCCTATGTAAGATTAAAAACATCAAGCTATATCAAATCAATGTGAATTATGCCTTTCTAAATGGGACCATTGAAGAAGAGGTATATGTTAAAAAACCTAAATAATTATTAGATCCCATTAATCCTAATCATGTTTTCAAACTTAAGAAGGCTCTCTATGAGCTCAAACAAGCCCCCAGAGCTTGGTATGAAAGACTCTCTTAATACCTTACATATAATGGCTTTGAAAGAGGTAGAGCTAATGTTACTTTATTTCTCAAATGTGAAGGTAATGATTTACTTATTGTTCAAATTTATGTTGATGATATTATTTTTGGAGCTAGTGATGATACAATATGCAAGAAATTCTTAGATCTCATGTAATTAGAATTCAAAATGAGAATGATGGAAAATCTTAAAAGTTTTCTTTGATTTTAAAGCAATCAAACAAAATATGGAATCTTTATTTGTCAAACTAAGTACATCAAATACCTTCTACTCAAATTCAACCTAGAATAAGTAAAGGTAAAAAATAATTCTATGGTAGAAAATTTTAAGCGCCAAAAGGATCAAGGAAAACCTATTGATCTAAAGCTCTATAGAGGTATGATAAGTAGCCTACTATCTTTAACTACTAGTAGGCCAAATATAGCATTAAGTATAGGAATTTGTGCAAGATATTATGAAAATCCCAAAGAATCTCATTTAAAGGTAGTTAAATGTATTTTTCATTATCTAAAAGATGCTACTAATTGGGAACTTTGGTATCCAAAGGATCTCCCACTTGACTTGGTTGGGTATTGTGATGTAGATTCAATAAGTTGTACAAATGATTGTCAAAACACTAGTGTAAATTTATATCTTCTATGAAATAGTCTTGTCTCTTGGGTAACAAAAAAGCAAACATCCACTATGCTTTATACTACTAAAGCTGAGTACATTTCAACTACAAGTTTTTGTGCACAAATTTTATGGATAAAAGAAACTCTTAAGGGTTTTGGGATTAAACCCCAATATACAACAATTTATTATGACAACAACAACACCATCAACATGGTAAAGAACCCTATCAAACATTCTCATACCAAAAACATCAAAATTCATAATCATTTCATACAATATCATTCTTAAATTGGACATGTAAAGCTAGATTTCATTATGATAGAATATTAACTTGCAGATGATCTCACCATGCCTCTTGATGAATGGAAACTTGCTACTCTCTATAAATACATGAGGATAGGACATTGTCTTATCAAGTTTTTATCTTAATTTTAAATAAAAATTACTACTTATATATCTAAAAGGAAAACATATCTACATATGTTTAGAAAGAGTTTTCTATTCCTTTTTTTATGTCCTAAAAATGGAAGAGATTAATTGTTAAATTATTTTTCCCATAGTTTTTAGCTTTTTTATGAAACAAAATTATCTATTTTTTGAAAGTTTTGGGCATCACTAAAAAGGGGGAGATTGTTGACCTTTTGGTATGTCAAAACCTTAGAGAAAATGTACAATGTGGAATGTATGTATGTGACTTTGATCTTGTAAGGCCATTAAAGAATTTATCAGCAAGGACTTCAAATTGAGAAATGAACTTCAAAAAAGAGATCCATGATGAGATAAAAAATGAAGTCTAAGTGGATAATAAGAGAGCATGGATGGAAATGAAGGCTCAAGCTAAAAAAAGATGCTATAAAGAATACCAAGAAGCCCAAGGGTCATAAAAATGCTTCATATCTCAAAGTGCTTCAAGAGAGTAGATGTCTCATAGAAATAACAAATGTCTATCTTAAATAGTAGACATCTATAGGAAGACATCTCACAATAGTTATCTAAACTCCAAAGTAGACATCTCTCATGCATTGAGAACATTCTAAAATAGATTTATAAACTTCAAAGTAGACATCTACACTAGCTATTTGATAACCATTGTATGAATTATAAGGATTTTTTAGAAACTTTGAGGCTATAAGACAAAGTGAAAATCTTGGAAATTGTCCAAGAACTATACATCAAAAGACTCATCATTGGCTATTTAAATGGAATTTATTTTTTCTCTTTATTGTAACATCATTTTTTTGGTTTAATTATACTAAGCTTCAAGTACACGAATTTGTAAATTTAGTTATACCCTTTTCTTATTCCTTCTTATTTTTTACTTGTAGCCATGTGGGGTTGATGTTCTTATTGCAAGGAGACATCTTTTTTGAGCTTGTTAGGATCCTATGAGATTGAGTGTTTTTGTGTCATTAAAACACTTTAGTGCTGAGCTCAATTTTGCAAAGGTTGTGGAATTATCTGAACCACATTTTTATGCTTGTTGAAACCTTGTAGGGCTAACTAGTTTTATAGTAACAAAACACTACATAGTAGAGCTCAAAGCTTGTACAAGGTATGATGCTTTTCAAACAACATTTTGAAGAAACAAAGTCTAGAGGTGTGCAATGATTCTACCCTCTAATTGTGGATAGATCCAAGTTTGAGGACCACATAAAATTTGTATGTACCTTTGGTGACAGTAGCATTTTAAATTTGAGAATTCATTTAAACCTCCTTCTAAGTTCATGATTCGTATGAAATATGATCCACCATATATAGAGATGGTAAGGCATGCTAGAAACTTTAAAATTTTAAATTTCAAATTTCAAATTTTAAAGATTTGATCTCGTGTGTCAAGGAAAAGAACGGGGAGGCTAAGAGAAATACTGCAGAAACTGTAAAACAGAAACACTGTTAAATAGAAGGTAATAGAAATCTTAAAGAATTGCACAACGTCTTTTGTGACACAAAACGTTTTCGGGGAGTTGCACCCCCCATCAATGTGTTTAGGCAATGCAGCCAGGCAGCTGAAGCTGCAAAGGCAAGGGAATGAGCATGCCAGTACATGTATAAATAGTGTCCCAGCTTAAAAAATTTAAACTCCCACTCATAAAATTTAAGTGAGCCCCATTCGTCAAAGGAAAAATGGGGGTGGGACGATGTACTGAAAAAACTATTACAAATAGTATTTCAAAGGCGAACATGAAACATTCAACAAAATAGATCTACAAGACAGAGCTGAAGGGTGTAAGGGAAAAGCAGAACCCTCATGTTTGAATGGTGGACATGAGGGGTCCAACACTGGAGAATGTCATGAACGCAGATGTTCGGCTGGAAACAGCAATGAACAAAGATCTTCAACAGCAACGGAGAAAGGATCTGCAATGCCTCTGGAGAAGAAACAGCTAGAGGTTGCGATGAAACTGAAGAAAACATCTTTAGAAGAGACCACAACCAAGAAGATACCTCAAAATAAACTCAGTAGTTAAAGTGAGTATGTGTGTGTGCTTTTGCGATATGTGGTTGTGAAAAATGAAACAATTGTTTTGTGTGTAAACTACAAATGACTTATCTTAAAAAGATTTAGCCAACTTTGCCAAGTAATGTGAGTTGTTGAGTTCCTATTTTGTTCAACTGCCTAGTCTATGCGGTCCTTATAATACCTACTTGTAACAAATAAAATTTTGCAAAAACATTTGAGCACAAATCTACGAATCTACTTCTAATTTTCCCTAGAGAAAGAGATAGTTCCATAAGAAAACTAGAAATAGAGCAAGATTCGATGGAAATAGACAAAAAAGAAAGCAGATTTGTGTGGACCTCAAATATTTAAACAAGGTAAAATGACACGAGTAAACACTTCGCAATAAAGCTATCCCAAATTCAATAACTATGAATTGTTCAAACTTCCAAGGCTCAAATGAGCAATTTCTTCAAGATAATCCTACTATGCTACCAAAAAATTGTTGCGTAAACTACCATGTACAAGACTCTATTTTGGCTAGATAATGGATGTCAATAATTGCATTCAATAGATCTTTTATAAGACTTGAAAATTTTTGATTCAAATACCACGAAGATTCACTTTAAAGATAAAATAAAGCTATTCTGGTCCCATCAAAATACCAAATATTTTCTGAACCCTCTTGACTATTGAATCATTCAATGTCATGACTACAAGTAGAGGCTCTCTTACAACAATCCCAATAGCGGTTCTTATACGTTGCACAATAACCAAATTCACTACTAAAGTTCTCTTAAGGCTTTCAAAAACAAGTGCTTCTATGGCAAAATTTTAATAGAAATCTTCTATTATGCAACAAGAACTATAAGAGTGATCCAAAAATCCCAAAATTACTTGCCAAGGATGATACTACCAAAACCACTAGCTAAACAATTTAAACAACATAAAAAATATAAAACATAACTCAAAGAAATATGACAAAGAGGCTGAAATCTTTTCTTTAGCAAGTCATCTTACAAGCAATCTTTCACACTTTCTTCTTTACAAATGCTCTTCCCAAGACCCAAATGTCTCCAAGTGAGAGCTCAAAGTGCTAGCTGGTATTCTTCCAAAGTGTTATATCAATGTCTTCTCCAAAGTTCCCCCGCTTTTTTCCTTCTAAACCGTGAAGCATTTTTATAGGGTTCAAAGGTAGTTACATTCTAAAATATCTTAGCTAAATTCTCTCCCAAGTAAGGAAGTTAACTTGCCCAACAAGTTAGGTAAGTTATAACTTAGGAAGTTAGGAATTTAGAAAGTTAGGAGAAAATCATGCTAACAATGGCATGTGTAAATATTACAAATATTGCCTTTGTAAGTAATCTATTTATTTAATTAATTAAAATAAATCCAAAATCTCCAATGTATTTTAATTAATATTTTTATTTAGAATTTTAAATACTAAATGTCATTAAGCCCTATTAATCCTTCTGAAAGTAATAAAATGGAAATTAACTAAATCCCTCCTTTTAGTTATACAAATATCCTGAAAATCCTAAAAATATCTTTTTCCCTTTTCTCAATGTCATATGTATATCTTACACTATGCATACCTAAATTAATTCATTTTAATTTAATTTTTTAGATTTATAGTTAAGGGGACCTTTCTTAAAATAGTTGAAATTCAAGGCATCGTAAAATGCAGAGCTTATAGTGGTTTTGTCTTGCATTTTTCCTACATTTAACATCTAGAATAATGTCGTGTCCATTTGTTTCAATAGCACCATCAAAATAGTAGGCGTCAGCAATGGCATCGGGTTTTTTTTAACCAAAGAAGGTAATGTGTTGATTTTATCTTCATCTTGGCAGACGAACATTCAGCACAATTCTAGCATCCACCAAAATGGTAACTGTTAATGGTGCAGGTCTCCCTGGTTAATCGTATAACCTGCAATAGTGCCACTAAATGCAAATGTGTTTCTTTCATGATCCCATTGAGTACAATCCACTGAATCAAGTTCCGCTTGGCTTGTTCCACTAACATGGGATTTCAAAGAGACTCTATGAATCCACATTTCATATGAGTGCAGAGCTTTCGGTTCTACTGCATTGTACCTTTCAGAATCCCATCTCTGCCGGCTTCAGCTTCCTTATCTTTTTCCCATGAGTTGTGGAGTGAGGCCCTAGCCTACTCGCATGTATTCAGCACTGTAGAAATGATTGTTCACAACATAGGAATAACTGCCACTGTTGTGGGAGATTCCTCTTGTGGCAAGAAGTAACGCTTGTAATGACGGAGGGTTTCGTTGAACTTGTGCATTTGTCTCTGGTGCCACTTTAGACTCCTCCTGCTCCAACAACATTAGCACAATCCACTGCTAAATGAATCCAAACATGATTTGATGGGATGGACAAAGAACGATAATTCTTCTAGATTGTTTTCCCGTCAATTGCAGTAGGAGACGCTTGGGCTACATTTATATATCGATCTTGGAATTTCTAACCATAGAAAATGAAGGTGGAGCAGAACAATACATAGTCTGTAGCTTAATACAGGGGGCCATTAAATTAAATACGGGAGAAAAATTAACAAAGAAAATGACCATGATTTAATTGATCTGTTCTCCATCCTCTGTTTTCCATCCTCAAAGCTACTTTGTGCAGGGCACAATCTCAGCTGCAGCTATTTCATTCATTTTTTTTCTTGAAATACCTTGCCAATGCATACAGTGGCTATGAATAGCTCTTTTTCGTATAAATGTCTGTTGAAATCTTACAATGGTGACTCAAATAAGGTTAATTTTTATTTCTTCTTGTTGTATTCATGAATGGGGTCGTAGGCTCTTTTTAACCGATAAAGCTTTCCAATCTCCTTTTAATCTTTCCCTCACACACCATTAGTTCTTTGGTATCATTTGAAAGTTGAAACACTTCTATAGCCTTTTATTAGTGTCTTCTTTTACTATATCTTCACTCAGCAAATTTCCAAATAAAACCTTCAACATTAAAATATCAATAAGACATAACCATCATATTTTTTTATTTGAATATTTTCTTTGTCTCATTCATATTTTATCACTTTTGCTATTCCATGAAATGGCTAAATGTGCCAACATTTCTGGCCCCATAAAAGCTAAAAGAAATTTATGTAGCCTCATTTCAAAACTAAAACATACTGAAACTTTTATTGAATTTTTACAACTAAATAGAAATATTTTTGGAGGAAAATTCTTATTTAACATAAGGTGTGATGGGATAAAAACCTCATTCCTAAGAAAAATAACAAACTGTACATTATCATGTTCTTCATGGACTACTCTTGGGATGGAAACTAAATTGTGAGGGTTACCCTAGTGGGAATCCTCATCTCTCTAACTATTTCATAGGACATTTCTGATGTGATGAAGGTGGTTCTATTATTCTCTAGCTTGGTGAAGCTCTCACCTTGATCTACTGGAGCTTTCTCTTCAGCACTTTTCTCATTTTCCTTTTCAGATGAGCTCTTCTGTTCTTCTCCATTAGGTCCTTCATTTTTCTATTGGGAGATAAAAGTTTCTCCCCATCCCCATGATGACTCTTCATTGGTTAGTTGCTCTTCTTCTTTTTCTTCTTCTTTGGAGCAATCTTGATATCGCCCCCAAACATTGGACTCTATCTCCAAACCTCTAGTGAGAAAAGAAAATTCATCAAATAACCAAGCCATAAAAGGACACTCTTTTGGAGCTCCACAAGATCTAGCCTTTAGGTAACCCTTCAATACATGCTCAGGGCAACATCCCATTACATATCGAATAAAACGCTTTCTCATTGCTCTCTCAAACTCCATCTCCCTCTTTCAAATGAGCTCTCTCTTACTTTCCCTACTCAACTTGAATTGAAAGATGATGAAATCTTAGGCAACCTAACCCTCCTTTTATAGGTACTAAAAATTTGAATTTCCCCCCTAAGAGTCTTCAACCAAGCTTCCTTATTTTAGGCATTCTAACCATTTGTCATAATCTTCACCAAGTAGTGGATGAATCACCTTCTCCACTTGTCACACTTGTAGAATTCCACTTGTTTCACTTGTGGACTTCCACTTGCCCTAATTGAATGAAAACTATTTTCTAATTTAAACAAAGCATAATTAAACATATTAATTAATACTATATTCGTAGTAATATTTACCTAATAGTATATACATATATTATTTTGTGTAAGGACCTCTTTAAGTGGTATGAAATTTCCTAAATAATTTTTTATATGCAGAACATTATATGGGAATTAAAATTCCATGCCATCCAAAGTTGATAATTTGTAAGTATCATCTGATAATTTCTTTGTAATTTGAAAGGGACCAATCCATGTTGGGGTAAACTTATTTGGTTTCTTCATATTCCATAATAGGACAAGGTCCCCTATCTTGAAAGTTCTTTTCAAAGCTTTTCTATCAAATCATATTTTAACTTGAGAGGTATTTTGTAACAAATTATTCCTTGCTTTATCTACTTCATCTTCTCTTTTAATAAGAAAAGTCATGAAACTTCTATCTTTATCAGTCCTTTCACTATATCTTTGTACGAATTCAGAAGGTAAGCTTACAATCTTAATTTGTAATTCATGCTAGTAAACCATAAAATAAGTTATATGGTGATGTCCCAATAGCTTTCTTGAATCTAATTCGATCTGACCATAATGCAGATTGTAGATAATCAATCCAATTTCCTAGATTTCCATCCATCAATTTCTTGATATAAGCGATAAGCTTTTTATTGGTGGATTCTGCTAGGCCATTTCCTTGAGGATAATAATTTGATGAGGAAAATAAAAAAATGGATCTTTTAGATGCCCATCTAATAAACTCTGCGGATTTGAAGGTAGGTCCATTGTCTGACACTAACACTTCGGGTAGACCAAATCTACTTAGAATGTGGTCTTCTAGAAACTTAATCACATCTGATGCTAAACTTCCTCTTAGACCCTTTGCTTCAGATCATTTACTGAAATAATTAGTAGCTGTGAGAATAAACTTGTGTCCAACTCTTAAAGGAGTAATTTTACCAATAAAATCCAAACCCCATTGCTGAAATGGTCTATCTGCAACAATCAACTTTAAAGGGGCTCTAGCCCTTCTAATTTTGGGCTCATGAATTTGACATTTATAGCATTTTTGAATTTTTGAACTAATGTCTTGATACATCGAAGGCCAGTAATATCCATATTGAAGTATATGTTGCATAGTTGACTTAGGGGATTTATAAAATAAATTCAAATGATCATGAAATTGTTCCAAAATGAAACTAATTTGATCATTATAAACCCATTCCAATAAAAGTCCCCGAAAATCCTTTCTATATAATATTCCATCTATAATAACGAATCTTCATGCCCTTTTGAGGAAAGCTCTCTTTTGACTTGCAGTTAAATTATTTGGAATTTTCCTTGTATTAAGAAATTTGAGAATTTCGTCATACCAATTCTCTTCATGGGTGTCAAGTGTACACACATCACTTTCTCTTCATTAACTTGGCTAATCTCAATCCTTTAATTATTTTGCATATTTCTAATGAAAATCTGAAACTTTGCAACTTTATAAGCCATTTTCCTCTTTTTAATCCAATCTCATTTTGAGAAAGGAATCTCTTGACTGCCAGTTCAATTAGCATAATGTGGACTAAGGAACTTTCCAAATAATATTTAAAATGTTGAAGTGCTTTGATGACTACGAAAGCTTGTTTCTCTCAGTCTGAATAATTTAATTCTGAACTTTTTAACTGATATCTAAAATATCCAATTGGTTCATCTTGACTTTCATCATCTTTTTGTGTTAAAACGGCAGCGATAGAATCATTTGAAGTAAAGGAGTATAACCAAAAATCTTCTTTAAGTCTAGGCTTCACCAAATATGGAGCCTCTTGTATTGCCTTTTTAATTTCTAATAAATCTCTCTCTGATTCTAGTGTTTTCTCTACTTGCACATCCTTTTTTATCATATGCATCAAAGGCTTAGTAAATTCAATAAACCCGGGGATGAACTTTTTCACAAAGTTTATCTTCCCAAAGAAAGATCTAAGAGATTTCTTAATTGTGGGATGTTCAATATTCTGTACTGCTTGGATTCAGGAATTGTCTAGAGAAATTCTTTCTTGACATATCACATGGCCTAATAAACTTCCGAATTTAACCCCAAAGATACACTTCTTAGGATTTAATGAAATACCAAACTGATGACATTTTCAAAAACTTACTGGAGATGATCAATATGATCTTCTTTTTTCTTTGAGNGAGAAACCATCTAAGAAGGAATATACTTGACAACCTAAGACTTTAATCAGCATCTCATCAATTCTTGGGAGTGGATACTTATCTTTCTTTGAAGCATCATTTAGATTTCTAAATTCTACACAAAGCCTTATATCACCATTTTTCTTTCTCACTGGAACAAGGTTAGTAAGCCATGTAGAATATCATACTAGATATATGATTTGTGCTTGCAACAACTTCTTGATTTCAGCTTCCATAGCTTGTTCAAATGATGGATTAAATTTCCTTTGTTTTTGCTTGACTATTTTGCAACCTTCTATTAAAGGGATTTTATGTGTCATCACATCTTGTCGAAAAGCTTTAAGATCATCACAAGACCAAGCAAAATTATCCAAATTATTTCTTAGACATGTTAACAAGTTTTACTTGAAATTTGAATCTCTTTCCTTTGTAACATTCAACATCTTTGGCATCCTGCCTAATCCAAAATTCACTGCCTTGAAAGCTTGACTATTTGGATTCTGTATATCCTTTCTAGTAAGTAAATTTTTCTTAAACTCATGTTCCAAATCAATCATCCTTTTTGGAATGAAATTAGCTTTGGAATTTGATGACGTTTCAGGTATCACTTAACCCTCAAATTCTTGTTTATTTTTTATAAATCTTAGTACTTGATCATCATCTTCAAATAGTTGTAAATGTCTTATATTATCTAGTACTGATGGCTGATGTTCTTGTTCAATCATGACATCTTTGTAACTTTCTATTATTTGCATATCCAATGTTGAAGTTGCCTTTGCCAAATCATCTGCTACAAGATTCTCTACTCTGTTTATAACTATATTACAAGCAAGTTGCTTATAAGGTCTTAAGAATGAGCTCTTTACTACATAGTTACCTTTTACTTATTCACAAACTAATCTTGAGTCTCCCTTTATAGTGATTTCTTTGATCTTTTTGTCTAAAGCTATTCTCATACCAATACATAAAGCTTCATACTTAGCCTTGTTGTTAGCACAAGGGAAAGATAGATAAATTGCTTTGAGAATTTCAAGTGAATCATTCTTTATTATAACTATATCAGCTCCTGCACCTTTTGAATTACATGAACCATCAAAGTATAACTCCCATTTATCCTCTTGCTTTGATTTTTCTTTTTCAGAACTATAACTTTCTTGGAGTGTACAAATTTTGTTTTTGACACCTCGCTTTTCAACCATCTTACTTTTTTCATTTGAAGTAATATTATCTATCATCAAAGGTTCGCTATATATATATATATGATTTGGTTTTCTTTTCCAAGGTAACCACATGTGAGAATAATCTGTTGATATGTATCTTGAGAAATTCTTGCTCCAACTTCTACTCAATAAGAGACTATGTGAATCTGGTATATTTGCCACTTGAATAGTTACTCTACTTCTAATATGGGGTTCAAAAGCAATTTCCAATAGGACATTTGGCAATTGACTCACAATGTTCACTCTACTTTTATCCACTTGAACAATCTTTTTGTATGTTTTTTTAGGAATCAAACGAAGTTTCTTACATATAGACAATGGCATTATGGTAGACGTAGCTCCGAAATCAACCAAACAATTGTGTAAGTATTTATCCTTTAATTTAATTGTCAAAACAAAACGAGGAGCTTCCTTATCATATGAGGTCTTTAATTTCTCATCCTTATGAGACACATAACTTAACTCTGATTCTCTAACTCTTCTTTTACCTTTAATAAACTCTAAAGCCTTTCTTTGCTAATCGTCTATTTGAAGTAACTAATAAAAGCTAATATTGGCCTTGACATGTTTAATGTCTTCAATCAAATCATATTCTCCATCACCAATAAAACTTTATCTCTCTATCCATTTATTAAAAGAATGATTTGAAGTGTTTTGCTCTACTTGATTATCTTTACCTGTATTCTTATCTCTTCTATTTGGTTCAAAAGATTTTGTCTTAGTAGATGGATCAGTAATAACATTTTTGTGTCTAGAAGTAGTTGATCTTTCTTTTGATCGAAGATTATATCCATTTTCCTCATTGTTATTGCATTCTTCATCTGAAGACATATCTTCTTCAGAACTTGATAGAGAAGAAGTATCGCTAGATCCATTGCTAGAAGATTTACTTGCATAATGAACACTAGATAACTCATTATCAGATTCAATATCAAGAAAGTTGGACATAATAAGATCACTTTCATCCTCATCTTCTGCTAACTTAGTATCTTGATGTTTATGCTTTCTATTTTTCCTTTCTT
>MNCI01023527.1:403882-469904 GCA_015680685.1 Gnetum montanum | reverse complement strand
TGGTCTCTGGCAACACCAAGGCCCAGATACCTCCAAATAGACTTAGTAGTTAATGTGAGTATGTCTGTGTGCTGTTGCAGTGTGCAGTTGTGAACTATGAAACGATTACATTGTGTGTAAACTACAAATGACTTCTCTTAGAGAGATTCAGCCAACTTTGCCAAGTACTGTGAGTTGTTGATAGTTCCTATTTTGTTCAACTACCTAGTCTATGCAGTCCTTATAATACCTACTTGTAACAAATAAAATTTTGCAAAAAAATTTGAGCACAACTCTACGAATATACTTCTAATTTTCCCCAGAGAAAGAGATAGTTCCACAAGAAAACTAGAAATAGAGCAAGATTCGATGGAAATAGATAGAAAAGAAAGCAAATTTGTGTGGATCTCAAATATTTAAATAAGGTAAAATGACATGAGTAAACACTTCGCAATAAAGATATCCCAAATTCAATAACTATGAATTGTTCAAACTTCCAAGGTTCAAATAAGAAATTTCTTCAAGACAATACTACTATGCTACCAAAAAATTGCTGCGTAAACTACCACATACGAGACTCCATTTTGGCTAGATAATGGACATCAACAATTGTATTCAACAGATCCTTCAAAAGAATTGACAATTTCCGATTGAGATACCACAGAGATTCAATTTAAAGATAAACTAAAGCTATTTTGGTCCCATCAAAATACAAAATATTTTCTGAACCCTCTTGACTATTTAATCGTTCAATGGCATGACTACAAGCAGAGGCTCTCTTACAAAAATCTCAATAGTGGTTCTTATACATTGCACAATAACCAAATTCACTACTAAAATGCTCTTAATGCTTTCAAACACAAGCGATTGTATGGAAAAATTTTAATAGAAATCTTCTATTATGCAACAAGAACAATAAGAGTGATCCAAAAATCCCAAAATTACTTGCCAAGGATGATACTACCAAAACCACTAGCTAAACAATTTAAACAACATAAAAAATATAAAACATGACTCAAAGAAATATGAAAAAGAGGTTGAAATCTTTTCTTTAGCAAGTCATCTTACAAGCAATCTTTCACACTTTCTTCTTTACAAATGCTCTTCCCAAGACCCAAATGTCTCCAAGTGAGAGCTTAAAGTGCTAGCTGGTATTCTTCCAAAGTGTTATATCAATGTCTTCTCCAAAGTTCCCCCCCTTTTTTCCTTATAAACCGTGAAGCCTTTTTATAGGGTTCAAAGGTAGTTACATTCTAAAATATCTTAGCTAAATTCTCTCCCAAGTAAGGAAGTTAACATGCCCAACAAGTTAGGTAAGTTATAACTTAGGAAGTTAGGAATTTAGAAAGTTAGGAGAAAATCATGCTAACATTGGCATGTGTAAATATTACAAATATTGCCTTTGTAAGTAATCTATTTATTTAATTAATTAAAATAGATCTAAAATCTCCAACTTATTTTAATTAATTTTTTATTTAGAATTTTAAATACTAAATGTCATTAAGCCCTAGTAATCCTTCTGAAAGTAATAAAATGGAAATTAACTAAATCTCTCCTTTTAGTTATACAAATATCCTGAAAATCCTAAAAATATCTTTTTCCCTTTTCTTAATATCATATGTATATCTTACACTATGCATACCTAAACTAATTTATTTTAATTTTATTTTTTAGAGTTATAGTTAAGGGGACCTTTCTTAAAATAGCTGAAATTCAGGGCATCGTCGATGTAGAGCTTACGGTGGTTCTGTCTTGTATTTTTCCTACATTTGACATCTGGAATAATGTCATGTCCATTAGTTTCAACAACACCATCAAAACAGAAGGTGTCGACAGTGGCATCGGGTTTGTTTTAACGAAAGAAGATAACATGTTGATTTTATCTTCATCTTGGTGGATGAACATTCAGCACAATTCCAGCATCCATGAGAAAGGTAACTGTCAATGGTGTAGGTCTCCCTAGTTAATCGTATAACCAGCAATGGTGCCATTGAATGTAGATGCATTTATTTCATGATCCCATTGAGTACAATCCATTGAATCAAGTTTCTTTTGGCTTGTTCCACTGATGTGGGATTTCAGAGAGACTCTGTGAATCCACATTTCGTATGAGTGTACAACTTTTGATTCTGCCGCGTTGTACCTTTCAAAACGCCATCTCTATTGGCTTCGGCTTCCTTATCTTTTACCCACGAGTTGTGTTGTGAGGCCCTAGCCTGTGCATGTGTATTCAACGCCATAGAAATGCTTGTTCACAACACCAGCATAATTTCCGCTATTGTGGGAGATTCCTCTTCTAGTGAGATGTAATGCCTGTAATAACAGAGGATTTCGTTGAACTCACGCATCTATCTCTGGTGTTTCTTCAGACTCCTCCTACTCCGACAACGGTAGTACAATCTGTTGCTAAATGAATCCAAATGCAATTTGATGGGAAGGAGAAAGAACGGTAATTCTTTTGGACTATTTTCCCATTAGTTGCAGCAAGAGATGCTTGGGCTACGTTTAAATATCTATCTTGGAATTTCTAACCATAGAAAATGAAGGCGGAATAGAAAAATACATAGTTTGTAGCTTAATCCATGGGACCATTAAATTAAATACCGGAGAAAAATTAATAGAGAAAACGACCATGATTCAATTGATCTGTTCTCCATCCTCTGTTCTCCATCCTCAAAGCTACTTTGTGAGGGGCACAATCTCAGCTCCAGCTATTTCATTCATTTTTTTTCTTGAAATACCTTGCCAATGCGTACAATGGCTATGAACCGCTCTTTTCCGTATAAACATCCATTGAAATCTTACTATGGTGACTCAAATAAGGTTAATTTTGATTTCTTATTGTTGTATTCATGAATGAGATTGTCAGCTATTTTTAACCAATAAAGCTTTACAATCTCCTTTCAATCTTCCCCTCACATACCATTGGTTCTTTGGTATCATTTGAAAGTTGAAACACTTCTGTAGCCTTTCATTAGTGTCTTCTTTTACTATATCTTCACCCAGAAAATTTCCAAATGAAACCTCTGACATTAAAATATCAATAAGACACAACCATCATATTTTTTATTTGAATATTTTCTTTGTCCATACATATTTTATCACTTTTGTTGTTCCATGAAATGGATAAATCTGCCAACAACAATCTAAACTATAAATGTATAAAATTAAAACATAAATAATCCAAGAGAAAGAATAATATTTTTATCAAGATAGCCATTATAAATTCAATGATATTAAAAAATTATCATTTAACTTTATTAAAACTTGCTAAAACTTGAGAACTTATGATGTCCTATCTTCTAGTTATAGAAAACAAGAGATAGCACTACTATCTACATTGGTTCTTACATTTATCAAATTGAGAAGAATTAGAAAACAAAAAATAGATCAAATTTAAATCTATATATTAGAAATATGATTCTTAATCCTTTGCTAAATCAAGTGAAAGAATGAAGTAATGTAATTATATTAACAATGATTATAACAAATTTACTTAATTACTTCTCTAGTCAAGGTTTCTCTATTACTCTCAAATAATCTATAATTAAAATGATTAAGATCAAGATTTCTCCTATAATTTATGTAACAAGATTGTGTGTATATAATAAGGTTTTGGAGCATGCAAGAGTGGTTTTGGAGAACCTAGGTTTTAATGTTTAATATTAAACATGTCCTCAGAGTACCTACATATTGGGTATTAAGATAATTTAACATCAACTAATAACAATGTTATCATTGAAACTTTTGATGGATATTTATGGACAATTTGGCATTTAGTAAGCATAATGGGAATACCCATGTACATTGTCTAATAAAATTTATATTCATATTTTCAAAGAAAATGTTCGATAAATATCATATGTTACAATTGGAAATTGTTAATATGAAAATTTCTAAAGAAAATGATAAGGGAAGGACCTTTAAAATAAGAAAATCCCAAATAACATAATACAAATAATGAATCCATTTGAAATACCTCCAAAATTTTTATAGTTATAGATTAAATTAATATTCAATAAAATAATTTTTAAATATGAAAAGGATTAGTGTAAAATCATGAACATTTAAAATATACACATAAATCCCTTTCAAAATTGCAAGCTTCCTTCAGTGATATTTTGTGCACTAGTTGTTCATACTCCACCTCACTCCTATCTCTCATACTACACTACGAGCTCTTACTTTTCTTGTTGTCACTCACACTCCACTGTGAGCTCTTCCCTTTACTTCCCAGATGCCAAGATTGTAGATGTTTTCTTCTAACATTTCTTCTTCTTAGAAGATTTAAGGTACTTCTGGTCACTACCACATTGTGAAATATTCTTAGTTCTTTGCCCTAGTTTCATTTAATATTTATGTAAAATTTATCAAAGGTGTGTAGATTTTCTCTATTTCTTTTCTAGAGTTTAAAATTTGGAATTGTATATGCCTTTTAGAATGACACGACAACCATAATTTTTAAGCTAGTAACCCCAATTTTGAAGCAAGTGCTATGAAATTTGTTGAACTTTGTTTGCTTGAGCTAATTTCTCACCTTCATGTTATTAAATTTATCAAATTAATTTGTAAACTTCATGGCATGTCCTTATTTGACTTCCCAAAATGCCCTTATTAAATTACTTATGTTTGATTACGAAAGTTCTAATTCTATTTGTAACTCTATGTAGAATGGAAGACATAGGTTCTTCTATTAATTTAGGTTCTCTGGTTTAATTTTTTAGCATTCCCTAGTCTTATTTCCAAGAATTCCCTTGTTTTAATTATGTAACGACCGAAAACATTGGTGGCTAGAACACCGAGAGGTTACCGAGCATATAGCCTAACCCCGAATCCATGCGAGGGTCATTCTGGGGAAAATGGAAATGGGGTGTCCTAAATAGTTTGGTCGATCAAACAAGGAATTTTTTGGTGTATAATAACCTTTTTTTAATGTTTTTTTAAGATGGTATGCATGGAAATTTAAGTGCATAAAAGCTGCAACAGATAGAATAGTAAAACCATGGAAAAAATGTGTAAGCTAAGTAATGAATATAAATTGATAGAAAATGATGCAAAAATATAGTGAAATGAAATGAAATGGGACCAAGTAAGAGAATGCACAGCCCCAAAATTTGGGGATTCAATATTTTCTTGGTTGGAGAAGATGTACAATAGATGTGTAGTGTGGATAGGCATAGCTTACAATGGAACGATATGGTCACAGCTCATTAACTATTGCTAATGGTCTATCAATAGGAACTGATGAGCCAGTGCTTGCTAGGCTAAGAGAGGTCTAGGAGGTGCTATTGTTGGGGTTTTCTGGTTGTTAACCTTCCTCTTGCCAATCTCTTTGCCAAACCCAATCGCCAGAAATCCAAATGCTAAAAATGCCAATCCTTGAAGCCGACCGTAAGAAAGGTGATTCTAAAAGAAAATAATGCCAAAAGCCAACACCTTGAACATTATTCACTGGGGTATTTATTGAGCCAAATGTGAGAGAGAGATATGGTTTGGATGCCACATGTCTTAGGTCCCACATGATGCAAATGTGAATGCATCATGCTACCGTGTAATGCTACAATGCAGTGCTACGCTGCTGATGTGTTGGTCATGGAACTTGCTGAGATGTGAACATACCATTCGAACTACATGTGCCAAAATCTAGGGAACTATCATGTTTTTATAGAAAATTTCAAGAAGAAATGCAAAGTGGATCTTGTGCTCCAGGACTACGTCTTCCCTCCTCTTGCAACTGGGGTCAAGTGTAGGGACAACTTTGGGAATTAATAGGGGGTGCAAAATAAAGTGAACTTGCTAATCTTATTTTTTGAAGAGATGCCAGAGTAGAGATGACCATTGTCAATAAGTTCTAGAGCTAACTGAAGATGTCCTAAGGCTTCCACATGAGTGTTACACTATTTACACTACGCAACGTATTGGCATAGCATAAACACCTGCATGCTATGCTATGCTACACTACGTAGTGTAGCGAAGTGTAGCCACTAGTCTTGAGATAAATCTTACCTAATGATCAAAGATACCTATCTGAGGCTTGTCTAGGTAAGAAACTTCTGTAATTAACAACCCTTCCTTCATGTTGCAAGGTCCTGGGACCTATGAAGTTCATCCTTGGGATACCTTCATGCATTCATGCATTCTGCCTTGTTCCACATCTACGTTGTTTATGGCCTAAGGAGCCACTTTGTCACTGTAGATTACCACTTCCCTTCCTACATAGGGTAAGTGGATTTCTTGATGTATATGTGAGGAGATAGCCCGTATTTGTGCCAACCATGATCTCCCCAGGATTAGGTTGAATCTTGACATCTCCTCCAGCACGATGAACATTTTGCTCATGGGGAACTGGTCGCCTGCCATGAAGTTGATGTGCATAGTCCCCTTGACCACCACATGCACCCCATTAAAATACTTAAGGCATGAAGTTGCTATGGGATTGATTTGATCAACCAAGCCCAACTTGTCCACAATAGAAAATGGGATTACATTGGTGGTAGCTCCATCGTCAACATGTACCCTACGAATCTTGTATTGGCCCACTCGAATGCTGATGAACATGGGAGTGGTTGTCACTTGACCCTTTTTAGGGTTGTTCTTGATGGACTTGTCATGAAATGTCAGTTGGGTGGGCTATGGTTCTTCAACCATTGGGGAAAGCATGATAGTGTGAATGGCCTTCTCTTCAGCCTGTAGGTTTTCACTAACGGGAATAGAGGTCAACATGTGAACCATTCCCTCACAATGAATTGTAGAGGTCATTATTAGGTCATATAGGCTTAGCATTGTGTTTTTCTACTTCAGGGCCTATTTAACTTATGAAAGGAAATTTAGGAATTCTTGCCTACCATCTTGTTTTTCACTAACATTTTCCTCTTCCATTCATCCTAAAAGATGAATCTCCCTAGGGGGAGAGGTTTTAGGTTGAACACTAAGCTCTCTTGGACTAGAAGGTGATGGTTGCATTTGTGCGTTGCTATCGATAACTAATGAAGAAGAGTCCATAGGAGCCACAGAAAAGGGGGTAGGCTTAGGGGAACCTAGTGTAGCACATTCCCTAGCCAGCTTGTCTGCTAGACGCTCTTCACACTTCTTTGGACAAGGAGGCTAGGATGCAGCCTTCATCGTTCAGTTTTGTATTGGGGGGGACTTGCATGCTTTGGCACCTTAATGAAGAACAGTGACTGCATTGTTGCAGTGGGTTGTGGTGTGGTTGTCAGCACAAAAGGTGTAAGAGATATCTAATGAAGGGTCCTAATGACAAAGGGGGCCTACAACTTTGTTGTTGTTGGCATTTTTACATTGTGAGAAGGTACATGAACCATAAATGGTTGCTATGATCATTCAGGGTTATTGTCAATGCTAATAACATTGATGGTGCAACTTGCATTATTACCAGTCAAAGGGTCTTTGTAAATGCCCATCAACTAGTTTTCAGGTCAAATGGGACTACTCTCATCCAAGACCAACTTTCTTTGATTGATCATCTATTGGATATCATCTTTCAGTGATAGGTAATGGTCTGTATCATGCTCACATAGTTAATGATAATCACAGAAATGCTCTAACCTAAAATTCTTAGGCATTGGTGGTTCATTGGTTGTAGCTAAGAAGGGGTTCTAAAGAATCTCACAGTACCTTTGATGGCATTTAATATACTCCTCTGAAATTTGTTTATTTTCTATACAGCTGGCCCCCAACAATTGCTTCAAAATTTTTGAAGGCTTAATCAGTAACGGGGTACACTTTGAGTGGTCCTTGTGCTCAAAGTTTGGCTTTCACTGTGTTTGCATCATACGTGTTAATGCTTGTGGCTGACTAGTGCTAGTGGAGTTAGGTGTTGCATTAGTGGGAACCCTGGGTGTGGTAGTAGCCTTTTTATTGTTGTTAGGCTTGGTCTCATTGGCTACAGTGGCCACTGTAGTTGCTACAGCCTTGCCTTTCTCCTTGTCTTTCTTAGTGTGTGCATTCTTGTACACCACATAGGCTAGGTCCCTACTAGCCTCCGCTATGTCTTGGATGCTCTTAGTTTGAGCAAATGATTGTCTGAGGGAATATAGGGTTAGGTAGTAGATCTTAGACTTAATGAAGTCATTTACCACACCCTTAAAGATGGCCAACAAGTGAGCCTTGGCAATTGGCTCACATATTTTGTTCAAGGTTACACTCCATCATTGTATAAATCTCTACACAGATTCTAGCAAGTCTTGCTTAATGCTCATGAGCTGGCCTAGAGTGACTTCTAGTTTTAAGTTGTACTTAAAATGAGTCATGAATTGGCGTAGTAGTTCCTCCAAGGTTAAGATGGAGCCATGTGGAAGTGCATGATACCAGTCCAAAGCTTTGCCTATCAGAGACATGACAAAGAGACGGATGATGCTGTAAGGCCATGGTTGCAACAATAAGGATTCAAACTTGAAGATCACCAAATGTGCATTCAGATCGCACTCCCTATTGTATTTTGTAAATTTGGGGAGTGGCACCCTAGGAGGAAATGCAAGCATAGGGACAACCAGACTAATTAGATCATCATGGTAAAAGTTCATGACTTGGACAATTTCAAAATTGACGGCTTTGAGCTATTTTATCTCTTCAGTGAGGGTCTAGATGAGTTGAAAAGCTTGATTCAGACCTAGCAATGTTGCAAGTGGTTGTTAGGCTACTGAAGCAGCCATTGCTAGTGGCATTAATGGTGCAATTGCCAATCTTGCTAGGGGTCCTGTTGGAGCAACTAATGCTAGTGGTGTCGTTTGGGTAGCCCACAACCCAGCCGGTGGTGCTGCAAGGATGGTTGTCATAGGAGGTAGTGTGGGTAGTCATATGTCCAGTGGTGTGGGTGGCCAATAGCCCCACGCTCGGTTTCATTACATGGGGGAATTGATATGTTTGAGCCTACCCATATAGTTGCACATGAGATGTTTGCATTGCAGGAAGAGAGGTGGTTGTTGTCCACCATGCGGTTGGGGTTGGGCCCACTACCAATGGCAGAATGATCCTGGAGAAGGGGATAGAAATAGAGTGTACATGTGATTGTGATGTAGGTATGTTATGCACATACAGAAATGTGGGCATCACAAAGATCGAATGCGATAGTTGGATGGATTAAAAAGACTAATTGACGAGCATTGACGTTGAAGGGCCTATATGCTAGTATGTTGAAAACATTGGGTGACTACCCATTTCTATAGAGGATTGAGGTTGCAACACTATCATGGTGATAGGAAAGGGGATGGAAAACTATGACTGATGCGAGCAAGCAACAAAGGTAGAAGGGACACCTATGGTGTAGATTGGACCACCACATTCTAAGTGGGAGTCCAAGTCCTCCTAGCCATCTTGGAAGGCTTCTTCATAGTGGGACATAGTTTCCCATTCTCTTGCCCTACTTACTTGGACAAGTTGGTTTAGCATCCATTGGTACATCTCAGTCAATGGGATGGTGATGTCGGGAGTAGGGATGAACTCCCTCCCATTCTGATAGATGAACTCAAAGTTACATTTCTCTTCAAATTCATGATAGTCCAATGGGATGTTCACTTGAATTTTGGCACACATAAATTTGTACTGATCCTCATCTTGTGGTAGGCATTCGGGTGATTGCTATCACTATTTGAGGGATTGTCGCAGCATCAGCACTAGGCTAGGCAGTCGCTCAGGACCTACCATGTTTTGGACAAAGTAGGGCACCTCCAAGTTCAAGGTGGGAATGGCAATAGTTGTAGGAATAATTTTTTGTTATGTGACAAGTAGAAACAGGAAGGGCATATGTGAGAAATAGTTTCAAACAGTGCATTGTTATGCTGAGTGGTTGTAGTTGAAAACTGCGAGAAGGGAGGCTAAAACTAGGTACGCTAGGAAGTGTCAAAAACTAGTTTCCTTCACTGTTATGGCTGCTACACTGAGTAGGATAGCTACGTTGAAAGGTTTGATATTCCACACAAGATGCAGGAGATGTAACATGGTGAGCAGTGTACCACGATGGGTAATGTAGCATAATAGGTAGTGTTACATAGTGGGTAGCGTAACATTGTAGAGAGGTGTTACGCAGTAAGTAGGGTAACACTGTAGATGGGTAGCATAGTGGGATCAGTGTATCACACTAATTGAATTAGTACACCACATAGGACAGAGGCAGAATAGCATAGCTAACAAAGTAAGCATGGTACAATAAGCAACTGGAGGCTTTCATCCTGCAGGGTTCCAAAGGAACCATCATTGTGATTAGTCTACACCACCTGGTGTGTACACAACCACAAGGGTGTCATATCTATGCTAGTAGGTAGTGAGGTATAGACAACATGTAGGATTACTCATGATGTGTAGAAAGGGCACAAAAGGCCCTCCTTATAGGGCCAAAAATTATAACGATTGAAAACGTCAATGGCTAAAACATTGAGAGGTTACTCGGCATATAGCCTAACCTTGGATCTGTGTGAGGGTCATGCTGGGAAAAATGGAAATGGGGTGCCCTGAATAGTCTAGTTGATCAAACAGGGACTTATTCGATGTATAATAACATTTTGTTACTGTTTGTTTTAAGATGATATGCATGGAGATTTAAGTGAAAAAAAGCCGTGACAGACAGAATAGTAAAATTCTAGTGAAAATGTGTAACTTAAGTAATGAATGTAAACTGATAGATAATGATGCAAAAATATAGAAAAATGGAATGAAATGGGGCTGAGTAAGAGAATGCACTACCCCAAAATCAGGGGATTCGATCTTTTCTTGGCTAGAGAAGATGTACAACAGATGTGTAGTGCAGATAGGTACAGCTTACAAACGAACGATATGGTCACGACTCCTTAACTACTGCCAATGGTCCATCAACAGGAACTAATGAGCTGGTGCTTACTAGGCTAAGAGATATTTGGGAGGTGCTACTACTGGGGTTTGCTACTTGTTAATCTTCTACATGCCAATCTCTTTGCCAAAGCCAATTGTCAGAAAACCAAATGCTAAAAATGCCAATCTTTGAAGTCGATTGCAAGAAAGGTGATTCTAAAATGAAACAATGTCAAAATCAAACCCCTTGAATGTTTTTTGTTAGGGTATTTATAGAGCCAAATGTAGGAGAGAGACATGGTTTAGATACCACATGTCTTGGGTCCCACATGGTGCAAACGTGGATGCTTCATGCTACCATGTAATGCTACGCTATAGTGCTATGTTGCTGATGCACTAGTCATGGAACTTGTTGAGCTGTGCCAATATCATTCGAATTGCATGTGCTAGAATCCATGGAACTCCATGCTTATATAGAAAATGCCAACAAGAAATGCAAAGTCAAGCCTATGCTCTAGGAGTACGTCTTCCCTCCTCTTGCAGGTGGGGTCAAGCGTAGGGATAACTTTAGGAATTGACAGGGGATGCAAAACAAAGCGAACTTGCTGATCTTCTCTATTGAAGAGATGTTGGAGAAGAGATGACCATTGTTGATAGGTTCTAGAGCTAACCAGAGATTTCCTACGGCTTCCACGTGAGCATTACGCTATTTACGTTGCCCAGTGTATCGACGTAGCGTAAACACCTACATGCTACACTATGCTACATTACATAGCATAGCCACTAGTCTTGAGAAAAATCTCATCTGAAGACCAAAGATACTTGTCTGACGCTTGGCTAGGCAAGAAACTTCTACAATTAACAACCCTGCCTTTCATGCTACAAGGTCCTGGGACTTGCCAAGTTCATCCTTGGGACACTTTTGGGCTTTGTGTCCTCGCTACGTTGTGCTACACTATGTAGTGTAGCATAGCATAGCAGCTAATGTGACATGCATCTTTTCTTGATTTGCAATGCCTTGTCAAGAAAATTTTCTTGCGATGCAAGGGAAAAGTGGGGTAAGCAGTCTTAGAGGTCAAAACATGGCCAAGTACCATTCTTTTGCTAGAACCTATGTGGCAGAGAACCTTCGTGTGTTTTGACCTTGCTACGCTGTGCTACACTATGTAGCATAGCAATGCGTAGCACCCAGGTTCACTCGAACCTTATCTCATTTTGCAAAAATTTTGTCATGGGATGTCGGTCATGTCTTGGCATGGCTACAAAATAAGCATGTTTTAAGATTAAGGCATGGGAAAATATGCTTACTCCATTAGAGCAATCTAAGTAGGAGTATCGTCACACTAAAACCTTGCTACGTTGTGCTACGCTACATATCATAGCATACTGTATCACTCAAATTGAGATGATTTTTGATAGAATTTTCCATATTTTGCTGCATCATGTTGCTCGTACTTCAAGGATGACAGGGGGCAGATACCCTAGAGGGCTAAGTCATTGTCAATCTGCATCTTTGATGCTTCATCAATCTCCACATGGCTTTCTACGTTGTGCAGCGTAGCAGGTCCCACAGTTAGAAAACTTTCCAGACTATTTAGTCCATCGTAAACACCTTTGACAACTCCTAGCATGGTCCCTAGGTAGACTATCACTCAGGTCATGTGTCAAGCTAGGCAATCTAGAGGGTATAGCATGCTTATAAGCCTATGAGATAGAAAATGTTTTGGACTATACAGTCTACCCCTAGTGCCTCTTTTGTGAAAAATGGCCTCGTGGTTGGGTGCTGCGTTAACCATTCCACAAAGGATGGTAGGCAAGCTTGGAAGTAGCTTTGTAGACATTAGAACTTTTGGGGTGCCACATTGTGTGGTTCATCATGACATTACACCAAGAGAATCATGATGGCCCAAAATTTATGGTGTTTCATATAGGTTCTTTGGTTTAATTTTTTGGCACTCCATAGTTTGATTTCCAAGAATGCCCTTGTTTTAATTATGTAGGAGTAGTAATTTTCAGGAGGTAGAAAATTCTCATAAAACCTCTACATCTTTTCGTTATTGGTCTCTTAGTGAGTTCAAAGGAGATTCATTTGTTAGTTGATGAGTAGAGATGTTTCCTTCAAGCTCCTGGTGATGACCTTTTCTTTTTAAATAGTGGTTAGAATTTACTTCAATTTCTAGATCTGATTTTATGCATTTTATGAGGGCTGGACGTATGTGTATGACTGAAAGAAAAATTTTGTTACTATTTTACTTGTATCCATTTGTATAATGAGCTAGTTTTAAAGGGAAGTAGTAGTTTGGTTTGAGATTTGATGTTCATTTAGAGTGTTGGTAGAGGAAAATTTTCTATGGTAATGGATTAGAGGTGATTATTTTGAGTACGGTTTCAGTATTAGATATAGGGGTAACTAAGTGAAAAGATTTATTTTTTTATTAATGCAACTATTTTTCTTACACTTAGTAAGATGACATTAAGTTCAAAAGTTGAAATTGGTAGATGGCTGAAACTTCTTATTGAAGAATGATCATGCTAACTATCTAATATAAATAGCTTTGTCAATGAATACCATAGGTTTTTTAAATATCCAATAATGAAGAAAAATTGGGAATTTTCTTATTGTTATTTTCAAAACTCATAGCATATATAGTTATGTCTATTATTCAATAGATCCATAGAGTGTATATACTTAATAAAACTTTAGTTTTACTGAGGGTTCATCATCTTGATAAAATTTAAATTTCAATGGACCATAAGGACCTCTTTAATAGTGCAAACATATATGCTATGAGTTTTGAATAGATGTTAGGTTTTAACTCTTGTATCTATCCTTAGTATTGGTAAAATTTTGGTAATACAATGTCTTGTCATAGTTTTGACTGTGTTACTCTTGGTGCCATAGTCATGGTATTATATATTGTTATTTCTTTTTTCCAAAGTCATAGTAAATGTGTCTGATAATTATGTATTTGTATCTGAATAAAGCTTTCAAAGAGGGAAATTTTTGTGCTTTTATTAGTTTTGTTTTCTTAACATTGCTATGTCTACAAGAGTCATTGAATGGATTTATGTGGCAAAGTATATAGATTTGAATTTTTTTATTCCTTACCATATTAAGAAATGTTGTGGCACCATTGATTTTCCAAATATATCTATGAATTTAAGCACCATCATTCTTATCAACCTAAGTATCTCTATTTCAATTTAGTAGTAAAACAAAGTATATAATTGATTCTTATTAATTTTAGTGTAGCCCTACATTCATAATTAAGTGTTTCAAGAATTTAAAAAAGATATGGATAGATCAACCCTTACTAGTTATGAATAACAACTATAGAAATAGAACACTTTTCTTCCTAGACATGAAAATTTGAAATAGATAGAAATAAATAAATACTTATCAATTTGAATAGAAATAGGCTAAAATAACTTAAAGTAGGCTTTGTGAAATGATCCTTAACTACAATAAATAGATCTTTGTATTATGTTTTACATGCAAAATTAAGTGTGAACATTATTTAGTCAATTCATATCTCTATATTGTGTTTTGTCAGAAATGTACACATATAATTATTTTAACTAATTTTCTGTTGACATTTAGTTGTAGATCCTAGAAGGAAATATTTAAATAATAGTAATTTATATATTATAGTCATTAGTGCCAATATGAATTAGTACTAGTTAAGTAATGTGGACTTATAATTACTGAGAATGTGTCTCACTCAGTTTGGAGCATCATAAACATGTTTCATGATGAGGATGTATTGGTCAAGTAGCACTATGTGATTATAAAAATGATTTAGTGTTAACTGAGATTTTTCTTCTATATTAATATTTAGTTTTAAATGATATATGAAATTTCCAATTATAGATGCTTAAATATTCCATGATTTATAATGTATTTATAGCTTTTGTATAATTGATGTATACTATATATTCTTGTATTGATGGCTTATTGATGTTGGTATTGTAGATCTATCCTCTCATTCTATCAAATTTTGATTATTCTTATTGGCTACTATGATATGTTAATATTTTATCTCTCTATGATACTATTTCTTATTATCCTTTATTCTTCTTTAATTTATTTTCAATTGAATTGTTAAAAATAAATAATTGAGTATCATACGAAATAAGAAAGTGAGATCTTTTCTAAAAATCAAAATTTCATGATATATTTTATATTAATATTGAATGTATCTGTACATATAGAATAGGGTATATAAATGTATATGTACATTGTAGAATAGGGCTATTGATTTCTTATCTGGGCTATAGATCGTAGAATATGTCATATTAGTTGTCTTTAGGTGAATCATTTATGGTTTCTTGGTCGAGCATCGCAAATAACTGGAACTCTAAATTATGAATAATTAAGAAGAAAACTTGTTGCATTCTCTTCTATACACAATCAAATAGGAACATATCCTCTGATATCTCATGTCAAGCAAAAAATAACACACATTGAAGAGATTGCACAACCATGTAACCCAATGAAATCAATTACTCATCTATTACAATCCATAAAAATTGTTATCATATCTCTAGAAGAAGTAGAATATGTTATAAAAATTGTCCTTAGGAGGATCATTCAAGACTTCTCCTCCATGCAACACATAATCTAGGAAATCACATTCATGTGTAATGAATAAGAAAACTTATTATGTTCTATTCTATAAGTGATCAAATATGTATTTATCCTCTGATTTCACACCTCAAATGAAGAAAAACATACATGGTAGAGCTTGCATGATCATGCAAGCCATTCAAATATGATATATATTAAGCGTGAACCATTAAAATTATTATCATTTTTGTAAAAATAGCATAAATTTTCATTTGAGTTATTTTTAGGAACTTTCAGTTACTAATAATGAGAGAGAAAAATAGTTGCATTTCACTTATGTAAGAGATGAAACAGGAATGTATCCTTTGAAATGGCACCTTAAACTAAAAAAACACACATGAGAGATGTTGCAAAATTGAGATGGGATATCTATATAGCATAATGCTTTAAAATTATTGTCATATTTTCATTAATAGCATAACGTATTAATTGATATGTTCTTTGAAACAAAAAATAGGTGCATACCTTTCAATACTAGATGTAAGTTGAAAAAAATTCACATGGGAGAGGTTTCACAGCTACAAAACCCACTAAAATGGAATATCTATATATAATAACCCTCTAAAATTATTATCATATCTATATATGTAGCACATAGGATAGGTTGCATGATTGTGCATGTTCACATTGGACATTGTGTTATAGATGTTATACCCTTTAGACATTGTGAATGTCCATGCTCTATTTGGTTTAGGATGGTTGATGGTAACTATTGTTTATTACTTGAGTTTTCACAAATGTGCATGTTCTTGATCCATAAGATTCATGGATCTAGTTATGTTTTGATAAAGGGAAGATCATTCCTTCTATGTATTGTCATACTATCCTGAGTGTAGCATGTCAGTTAATAAGCATTTGTGGTAGGATATACATTTGATACTAGGTGTACCAATGACTAGGTTGCACATCTATGCATGATTTCATTGGTTCATATAGAAAAAACATAGGGATAGGTAATTCTTGGAGGGTGCACAATTATGCATGGTCATATTAGACGTCGTGTTATGGATGTTTTACCACTTATACCTATCCCCCTTGTTTTCCTTCATCTCTTATATTAGATGACTGGCCATGTTTTATTCACCTAATTGAGGATGGATGATGGTAACTATTGTTTATTACTTGAGGTTGCAAAAATGTGCATGTTCTCAATCCATAAGATCAACTTAGCTAGTTATGTTTCGATAAAGGGGATACTATTCCTTCTATGTATCATGATACTATCCTAAGTGTAGCATGTTAAGTAATAAGCATTTATTTTAGGATACACATTTGATACTAGGTGTACTGGTGATCATGGATGTGCATGATCTAGTCTAAGATCATATATTCTTTTATGTTTTCTTTCTTGTTAAATCATGGATGTTGCATGACTATGCATGATCTAGTCTAAGATGATATATCTTCTACACTAATTCAGCACATTATATCTATTTCATTAAATTGGGAGTTCATATCATGACCTTTGAGGCTACACATTCATGCATGATTCGTTTCAAGATTATTAATATTGAACAAGAGGAATCACATTAAGTGTTTGGTTAAATTTACAAAGTTAACATCATTGACCATTAGATTTCAATGATTTATTCATCCTATTAGGTTCATAACCCTAGTACAACACATTACTTTACTTGGATACAATGTATGATTAAATAGGTAGCATTTTTTAGAATGTTAAGATGCAAATGAATGCTATTGAATCATGATATATGAATAGTTATAAGCTTTATGGAAGACATGATGATATTCATATTTTCATAAAGGTAATGGACAATAGTCCCTGCAAAGATGAAGGAATTGTGATTGTTTCTTCTATGAAGGATAATGACATGATTTACATTTAGTGAGAGAAGTTGATTTCTTCCATGAGGGATATACTTCATGATAATAGATTTCTTCTTGATATATTAGATATGGATAAGACTAGGTCATCTACTATCATGAAAGGATATGGATCATATATGATTTATTCTAACCAAAGTGAGGGTGAATTTTTAGGATATTTAAAGGGATTCCTACAATAGAAACCTACCTTGAAAACATCATCTATAGCTCTCTATATGATGAATTGTATGAATCAGCCATGCAATTCATGTAACGAGCTACTACTAACATATCAACTAAGATCTCTTTCAGTGCATCTTATAATGTCTATAGAGGGACCATCCTTAATAACTATATTTATATTAGAAAATAAATCTCAAAAAATAAGTAAGAATGTTATTAGAGTTGCAAAAAGATGGATGAAGATTGCGAAAATTGAGATGGGATATTTCCATCTACTTTCTCAACCAACTATCAAGTTAAAATCAATAGATATACTCAAGCACATGATCAGTATAGAATCAAAGCAATTAATATGAAATATGTTGAATTTATTCTATTATCAATGTCCAAGAATATGATTACTATTTTTCATGAGTGTATTCTTATGTCCTATAAGGTATTTAGCGGTAAGGGATTTTCTCCCTTACATGATAATATTCTCAAAGTTGACAATGTCTAGTTCTGGATTCTTCATGGATAACACTCAATTCAGGAAGCCAAAATTCTATTAGATAGAGATGATGTGGATCAAGGTTTGAAGAATCTTTGTAGAGTTCATTATGGGAAGATGCTGAAGGAGAAGACCCTAATCTCTGTAATTACAAAAATTTGTTATTCTCAAAATCAGGTACAAGAAATAAAATGTTGAGCTTTTGATATGTCAAAACCTTAGAGAAAATGAAGAATGTGGAATATATGTGTGTGATTATGATCTTACAAGACCATTAGAGACATTATTAGCAAAGAACTTCAAATTGAAAAATGGACTTCAGAAATGAGATTCGCGATGAGATGACAAAAGAGGACTAAGTGGACAAGATGAGAGCATGGATGGCAATGAAGTCTCAAGCCAAATGAAAATATTTTGAATATTGTTGAGCAATGAAAGGATCATAAAATTCTTCATATCTCAAAATTCTTCTAGACAGTAGATGTTTGGTAGAAACAGTAGGCATCTAACTTACATAGTGGACATTTACAGGAAGATGTCTCACAATAGACATCTACATTCCCAAGTAGACATCTCTCCTACATTAAGAGAATTCTCATATAGATGTTTAAACTTCAAAGTAGATATCTCTACACTAGTAATTTGATACTTGTTGCATGAATTCCAAGAAGTTTTTAGAAGCTCTAAGGCTATAAAACAAAGTAAAATCTTGAAAATTATGTAAGAGCTATTTATCAAAAGACTTATCATCAACTATTGTAAGTGAATTTGTTTTTTTTTTATTCCTTGTAACATCATTTCTTTGTTTCAATTGTACTAACCTTCAAGTACAAGGATTTGTAAATTCAATTACACTCCTAACTTGTTCATTTTTCTTTCTTTCTTGTTGCCCTATGGGATTGATGTGCTCCTAGCAAGAAGACATCTTTACTAAGCTTGTCAAGATCCTATAGGATTAAGTATTTTTTGTGATATCAAAACACTTTGATGTGGAGCACAATTTTGTATAGCTTGTGGGATCCTCTAAACCACATTTTTGACCTTGTCAAGACCTTGTAGAGTTAAGTGTTTTTACACCAATGAAACACTCCAAAACAAATCTCAAACCTTATATAGGGTGTGGTACCCTTAAAATCACATTTTAAAGAAACAAAGTCTAAAGGTGTGCATAGTTTCTATCCTTTGAGTGTGGATGTACCCAAGTTGAAAAACCACATAAAATTCATGTGTACCTTTGGTGACAACATCATTTTAAATTAGGGAACTTATTTAACCATTCTTCTATGTTCATGATCCACAAGTGTTATCAAAGTTTGGTAGTATCACATGGAAAATTCAACATGAACATGGAAGGAGAAACTAATATCATATCACCAGCAACTATCAAATTTATCTCTTCAAATTGGAGATGAGACTGATGTGCTTCATCAAATTTCTCTTGAAAAGCTATATTCAAATCCTTTGCTACAAAAGTAAAGGTAAACATTATACTTCCTCTTCTACATATTGATAGATATGCAATGGAAGAGGTCATAGGGCCTCCAAAAAAGATTGCAAGTGTAGGTCACATGAAGAAAATTCAAGAAAAGAAATAAGAATCAATAAAATCGATAACAACTCAAACAAAAAAGAAGTCAAAAGCATGCATCGAAATTTTCTCATCATCTATGTCATACCTTGATAAATCAAGAGGCTGTTTAGGATCAAAGAATTCATCATTAAGAAGATGAAACCTCCTTAGAAGAAACATATGACTTGCTTTGTAATGAAGTTATTTCCTTTCAAAATCTATTCATTAAAATGAAAGGAATCCTATATGACAAGAAGACAAAGATTGTAACTCTTAATTTAGAATGTTTAAGTCTAAAAAAGCAAAATTCAAACCTAATGGCTAAGATTCAAAGGCTAACCAATGTTATTAAGTAGACTAACAAAAAAAATTTCAAAGGAAAAGCTCAAAGTAGACCAAGAGCAAAAGGATGTATAGATCAAATCCTCTTTAGATTACCCAAAGAGGTATCCTTTCAGGATTCATAATACAACTAGATTTAAGATCTTAAATTTCTTTTATTGTGGAAAATTTGAACATGTTCAGGCTTGTTTCCATCTATGGATAAAACATTACACTTGGTCTTTTTAAAAATACCCTAGACAAGGTGCCTTGCAAGGAAAGAAAGTTTGAAAGTAAAAAATGAAGAAATTTGAACAAAATATTATGGCTCAAATTACTCTCTCTACTATCAAAAAAATCACATGGTATATTGATAGTAGTTTTTCAAGACATATGCAAAGAGATAAGTCTCAATTCATATACTTTTCGGAACAAAACTATGGAACTGTGATGACATGGAAGTTCCTATAATAGGTATTGGTACTATAGGATGAAAAGGTAAGGATCAACATATAGTAAATAAAGTTTTCTTTGTTAAAGGGGTAAAGCATAATGTTCTAAGTGTCAATCAACTTGGTGATTCAAATTTTCATGTTACTTTTTCCAAAGAAACTTGAAAAATTAAAGATTTTCCTTTTGGTAATATTGTTATAGAGGGAACTAGAAAGGCAAATATTTACACTACTATTTTTTGAGATAATCCTAACCTTGAATCCAAGTTCTTAATCAGTAATATAGATGATGCTCATATGTGGGATAGAAAGTTAGGCCATGTAAACAAAGAAATTCTAGAAACCTTAGTGAAAAAGGAAATGGTTAGAGGATTGTCTAAACTCAAAGATTTCAATTTGAACACTTGTGAAGCATGCCAAAAAGGAAAGCAAACAAGGATAAGGTTTGGTAAGAAAAATTTAATCTCTACATTGCATCTATTAGATTTACTCCACATCGATTTGGTTGGTCCTTCTTAAACTCTTAGGTTGGAAAAGAACATGTATTTTCTAACCATTGTTGATGAATACCCTCATTTTACTTGGGTTTCCTTCTTATATCATAAGGATGAAATATTTGATCATTTTCTAAGAATTTGTAATTAGATGTATAAAGAAAAAGGTTATGGCATCAAAGTCATTAGGAGTGACAATAGAGGCGAATTCAAGAATGCTAAATTTGAACAATACTATCAAATGAATGTGATTCTTCATCAATTTTCTGCTACAATAACTCCTCAACAAAATGGTGTAGTTGAAAGGAAGAACATGATCTTGAATGAAATGGAAAGAACTATATTGAATGAAAAAAATATTCCTTATCATTTTTGGAATAAAATAGCTAACACTACATGTTATGTCTCCAATAGTACTAGTAAGAAGATTCACTACTAAAACTCCCTATGCATTATTTGATCCTAAAACTATTGAAGATGTTTTCCTAGGATACTCTTCCATTAGTAGTGCATATAGAGTCATCAACAAGAGAACTAATGTGGTAAAAAAACTATAAATGCTAAAATTGATTATAATGACAATATTTCTCCACAACCTAATGTTGATGTAGTTCTTATTCAAAAGATATATAGCACCTCCTAGGCTCAAATTGATAAAAAATCAGAAATAGATAGTTAACATGAGGAGGAACATGAGGATGAACATAAGATATCTCCACTTCAACCTAAAATATCTAGACTTAGTAGAACACACTCTTTCAATGATGTCATTGGAACAGTACAAGATGGGATCCATACTAGAAGCCAAACTAAGAAAACATGTACCTTTGCTACATATCTTTCACAACTAGAACCCAAAAATTTCAAAGAAGCAAAAGAATAAGAATAATGAATTTCAATCATGTGAAAAAAACTAAATTGATTCACTAGGAATGATGTATGGGAATTAAGACCTAAACACAATCATAAACCAATTATTGGCGCAAAATGGGTTTCTAAGAACACAATAGATAAAATGGAATCATTAAAAACAAAGCAAGAATAGTTGCAAAATGATATAATCAATAAGAAGGAGTTGATTTTTATGAGAATTTTTCTTTTGTTGTAAGACTTCAATCTATTAGACTTATTTTGGCCTATGCAAGATTAAAAACATTAAGCTATATCAAATGAATGTGAATTATGAATTTCTAAATGGGACCATTCAAGAAGAGGTATATGCTCAACCTAAACGATTTGTAGATCCCATTAATCCTAATCATGTTTTCAAACTCAAGAAGGCTATCTATGAGCTCAAAAAAGCCCCTAGAGCTAGGTATGAAAGACTCTCTTAATACCTTACATCTAATGTCTTTCAAAGAGGTAGAGCTACTGTTACATTATTTCAAAAATATGAAGGTAATGATTTACTTATTGTTCAAATTTATGTTGATGATATTATTTTTGGAGTTAGTGATGATACTCTATGTAAGAAATTCTTAGATCTCATGCAATTAAAATTCAAAATGAGAATGATGGAAAAGCTTAAAAGTTTTCTTTGATTTTAAATCAATCAAACAAAAGATGGAATCTTTCTTTGTCAAACTAAGTACATCAAAGACCTTCTACTCAATTCAACCTAGAAGAAGTAAAAGTAAAAAATAATTCTATGGTAGCAAATTTTAAGCTCATCAAAAGGATCAAGGAAAACCTCTTGTTCTAAAGCTCTATAGAGGTATGATAAGTAGCCTACTATCTTTAACTACTAGTAGGCCAAATATAGCATTAAGTGTAGGAATTTGTGCAAGATATTAGGAAAATCCCAAAGAATCTCATCTAAAGGTAGTTAAATGTATTTTTCATTATCTAAAAGATGCTACTAATTGGGAACTTTGGTATCTGAAGGATCCCCCACTTGATTTGGTTGGGTATTGTGATGTAGATTTGGTAAGTTGTACAAACAATTGAGAAAGTACTAGTGGAAATTTCTTTCTTCAAGGAAAAAGTATTGTCTCTTGGGTAACCAAAAAGCAAACATCCACTACACTTTATACTACTAAAGCTAAGTACATTTCAAGTACAATTTTTTGTGCACAAATTTTATGGATAAAAGAAACTCTTAAGGATTTGAAGATTAAAACCCAATCTACAACAATTTATTGTGACAATAGCAACACCATCAACATGATAAAGAATCCTATCAAAAATTCTTATAACAAACACATCAAAATTCATCATCATTTCATAAAATAACATTCTTAAGTTGGACATGTAAAGCTAGATTTAATTGTGATAGAATATTAACTTGCAAATGCTCTCACCAAGCCTCTTGATGAATGGCAACTTGCTACTCTCTATAAAGGCATGGGGATAGGACCTTCTCCTATCAATTTTTTGTCTTAATTTTCAATAAAAATTACTACTTAGATATCTAAAAACAAAAAAATATTTGCATATGTTTAGGAAGAGTTTTCTATTCCTTTTTTATTCCCTAAAAATGGAAGAGATTAACTGTTAAATTATTTTTCCAATAGTTTTTAGCTTTTTTATTTAAAAAAATTATCTATTTTTTGGAAGTTTTGGGCATCATCAAAAAGAGGTAGATTTTTGACCTTTGGGTATGTCAAAACCTTAGACAAAATGTACAATGCGAAATGTATGTGTGTGACTTTGATCTTGCAAGGCCATTAAAGAATTTATTAGCAAGGACTTCAAATTGAGAAATGAACTTAAAAAATGAAATCCATGATGAGATAAAAAATAAAGTCTAAGTGGATAATAAGAGAGAATGGATGGAAATGAATTCTCAAGCTAAACAAAGATGCTATAAAGACTACCAAGAAGCCCAAGGATCATAAAAATGCTTCATATCTCAAAGTGCTTCAGGAGAGTAGATGTCTCACAAAAATAACAAATGTCTATCTTACATAGTAGACATCTATAGGAAGACATCTCACAATAGATGTCTAAACTCCCAAGTAGACATCTCTCATGCATTGAGGACATTCTAAAATATATCTCCAAATGTCAAAGTAGACATCTACACTAGCTATTTGATAACCATTGTACAAATTCTAAGGATTTTTTAGAAACTCTGAGGCTATAACACAAAGTGAAAATCTTGGAAATTGTGCAAGTACTATACATCAAAAGACTCATCATTGGCTATATTAATTGAATTTATTTTTTCTCTTTATTATAACATCATTTGTTTATTTTGATTATACTAAGCTTCAAGTACAAGGATTTGTAAATTTAGTTATACACTTTTCTTGTTCCTTCTTCTTTTTTTCTTGTAGCCCTATGGGGTTGATGTGCTTATTGTGAGGAGACATATTTGTTGATCTTGTTATGATCCTATGAGATTGAGTGTTTTTGTGTCATTAAAACACTTTAGTGCTAAGCTCAATTTTGTAAAGGTTGTGGAATTCTCTAAACCACATTTTTATGCTTGTTGAAACCTTGTAGGGCTAAGTGGTTTCATAGCAATGAAACACTCCATAGTAGAGCTCAGAGCTTGTAGAAGGTATGAAGCTTTTCAAACCACATTTTGAAGAAACAAATTCTAGAGGTTTGTAATGATTCTACCCTCCAAGTGTTGATAGATCCAAGTTTGAGGACCACATAAAATTTGTATGTACCTTTGGTGACAGCAACATTTTAAATTGGGGAATTCATTCAAACCTCCTTCTAAGTTCATGATTCACATGAAATATGATCCACCATATATAAATATGGTAAGGCATGCCAGAAACTACTTGGCACAAAATAATATCTGCAACTATCAACTAGAGGAATTTTTAAAGAGCTAGAGCCAATTTTCGATAGCCTCAAATTTATATTTAAGTAAGTTGATTTACCTATTTCAATTTATTACTATGTTTGAAATTGTAAATTATATCATTACATATTAATGGTTTGATATCTTGTAGTGTCCCAACATTCAAGGTTTTACAAGAAAGAAAAGTATTTCTTCATATAGATGATGCACTATTCAAGAAGTAAAATGAAATAATAATGATGTATCACAATGATACCCTGTAGTGTTATCCAATGATTTTATCATATGAAAACATTAAGAAAAATAACATAAAGAATTTGAATGCTAATCTTTTTCAATCACTATAAGGCCTTCAATTACATTGCATTGAAAAATGTGCTAACATAATACTCTTTGGAGAGATGTGCATTAAACATCTTAAAGGAAAGAATAAGCTTCATAGAATAATAATTAATAGAATGATCACTCTAGATGATAAATATAATCATATGAAGCACTCTTATTCTCTTAAATTATCTATGGTCTAATTTTTTGTTGGTAGAGATTCATCTATTGTTCACTACACATACCTCAATGATGATAATGTTTGTAATAGGTATTTAATCTCCTACATCCTATAATTTTATATTCTTCATATTTTAATATAATATATCTTTGTTTAATAATTTTAGCAATTTCATAGCTATTCAATTTATGAATAAATGTTCATTAGCCTTGTTGGAAATATGAAGTTTACTAAGGCAGAGCTTAAGCTGAATCCTAATGTTCAATCAATGATACATCAGCATATGATGTTTATATCACTGGAGAAGGATATGCTACAACAATCAAGGAGCATGATGATTTTTTATACTATCAAAAAAATCTAGAGTTCATTGAACTTACACTACAAAAGTATGAGGAGGAATTATCATCAATGGAAAAATCAATCATTTTCTATTTTGTTGATTTTGAGAATATAACTATAAAGGACTCCTTTTATTTTTAAAATATATTTGAGTTTTTACAAAGAACAATTGCAACCTATTCTAGGGTAGTTATTAATATTGATATGAAGAACTATAGCGTATTTAAATTTTTCCTAAATGACTATAAGGACTGTATATTTAGTAATATCTTGTTCCAATATTTTTTAAGTTACCACTACAAAAGAAAATCAATGTTTATCTTGATTTACTATTTCTTGACAATCATAAAAGCAATCAAGCTCCTCAATGCATTTATGGAAGCTGATAATGATACCATGGAAAAGAGCATGGTGGATGTGAAATCCATTAAAGATATTCTTCTAGATGTAGCTATCCTAGAAGATGTTGATTACATGTCCTATAAATTAATAGACTTTTTGAGAAATCTTATTAATTCTATCTTGATGAAGGATGAGGCAATTAAGTAGAGTGTCTCCTGCATTCTATTGTTATTATATTGTAGTAGCCTCCTTAGAGCATTAAGTAAATACAAAGACATAAGTATCATATTAGGACACAATGATGATTTGTGATTTTTCCTATGGTCTTCAATAGGAAACCAACTAGCTACAATTGATGAGAAGCCTTTTGAAGTAGAACATGTCGAGGAGAGATAACAAAGCATTTTGGAGGTCAAAGATGTATATAAGGGCATTTTAATAAGTTTGAAAGAATAGTCCACTATTAAGGTGTGCTATGTTAAATTTTATGAATAATATGGATTAAAGTGTCATAGTAATATCATTATTGATAATAACACATTTTTCATAAGCAAGAAGGTTACGTCTTTGATGAGCAGGATAATCTAGAAGAAGCAGTTTCTAAAAAGGTTATTGTCATAATACATCAATACTACATAGATTTGAATAATATAAAATTTAATATTACTTACCCTTATTACTAAAATTTCAAAATGTCAAAGGAAAAGAAAAAGATAAGGGCATACATGATGATTCTGATGATGATGAAAAAACTGAAATAGATGAAGAATTTGTGTGCTTTTATATCTATTAATATGATGAATATAAAATAATTTTATTTGACTGATGTACTATACTAATTCTCTAATATATACATTTTGATTAGAAAACCTCATTGGAAACCAGTGGACAAGACATAGCAAGTAAAGGTTCTTCAAGCAACCATAAGGTCAGTATCATGAAGTATGTTGAAATGACTCCTTCTAACATTATTAAATTATTTTTAAAATAGATTTCATTATATGTGTTTTAGGGAGGAGTGCCAGAGTCTTCAAAGGCACAAAAAAACATTATTTCAAGAAAATCAAAGAAACCAAAGACAAATACCTGGCATAAAATTATGTATTTAATTTAATATTTAGTAATTATATATTAAAAGATATGCTTAACTGTATATATATTGTAGCAACTAAAAACGTTAGAGGCTAGAATGGTACATCAAGAAGTTTGCTGTCATATAGCTTGACCCTGCATCTGCATGAGGACCTACTAGAAATAGAGATGAGGTGCCTAAAATGGTCTTGTTGATCAAATTGGGACTTATGGAGTGTTATGCCAAAACGAATGCTAAGGGTTTGCACTATGTTTGTAGCATCCACAATGTCAACTAGGGTGAGTGTAATTGAGGTTTTCGATGCAAAACAAAGGTGAAAACATGCAAATATATGCAGAAAATACTGAAAATATGAGTAAAATGCTAGAATGTGAGTAAAAACGCCAAAACAATGCACAAGGAGTGAGAAAGAGAGAAAGCAACATCACCCCAAAAAGGGGGAGCTTAGTTAACTACAAAGAAAAGATGAGGAGGTATGCAGTGTACAAACAAGTGTAGTAAGTAGCATAATCATAGTCTTAAGGTGTCTAGGCTACAAGGACTAATGTCCACCATGAGGTTTGGGCCTATCGAGTTGGATGCCATGGTGTCCTATGGGTCGTAGTGGTCTACCAAAATGCCAAGTGCACTTGAATGCTAGGTTGTGTGGAATAGTGTTTACCAAAATGCCAAGTGCGCTCGAATGCCAGAGTGCTTGGGGTGCCAATTTGCCAACCTAATGCTTCAAATGTCAACCCGGGGTATTTATAGGGTTAGGCTTGTCATGAATTGCGGATCGGGCATCACATGGTACAGGGGTAGTTGGAACTACACTGCACACAACTATGCTCCAACTAAAGCAAATGGTGTTCTGCTAGTATGCTTCAATGGACATTGTGAGACTATCAAACTTTGACTACATGACCATGATGTACCTAAAAATAATGTAAAATAGTGTAGTTCTGGAGACTATGCTCCAAGATTATGTTATCCACTCTCTCAAGTGGTGTTAAGCATAAGTACAATTTGGGGGCAATTGGAGGATGCAAAAGAAATGAAAATTGTTGATCTTGCTTGCTAAAGGTGTGTTAGAGATGAGATAAAGGTTGGTGCTAAGTTCTAGAGGCTTCTAGACATAGTCCTACATAACTACACTGACTACGCTCTAGAGTGTAGTCTCAAAAGTTAGAAAAATTTTGCAAAAAGTGTGTTCTAGTGCTAACTATGCTCTAGAGGATAGTCTTGGCAGTGAGAGAGTAGCCTTGACACTTAGAAAAATTTGGTAGAATCTAGTGGCTTCATGCATACTATGCTAACTATTCTTTGAAGCATAGTAGGGAGTGTAGTCATAGAAGTTAGAAAATTTTCCAAATTATTTCTTCCATTCCAAGCCAACTAGATAACTTTTGGCTTGACAATTAGGAAAATTTGTAAAACTAGCCATTGGTGTGCTAAATACACTCTAGAGTGTAATCTCAATAGTGATAGCATAGTCTAACAATTAGAAAATTTTGTAGCTACTGTTGACACTTAGAAAAAATCTTGCAAATCTAGACTATTTGTGTTAACTACACTAACTATGCTCTAGAGTGTAGTCTTGGTAGTTAGGAGCATAGTCTCAACACTTAGAAAAATTTGCCAAGTTTTGACACTTAGAAAAATTTGTAGTCAAGATCTAGGAGCCAAAATTTGGTGGTGTTATATATATAATTTTTTGTAGGTTTGTACTAATCTAAATTAGAGTTTTGTCAGTTGTACTATTAAACAAAGTATGATTCTACATTTTATTGCATCATATCATTGTAAATTGAAAGAGTAATAAAATTATCATGTTTTATTATGCATTGCTAATAGAAAATAATATTATGTTAATTTATTACTATATTTCATCTTACAAAATGTCTAATAACTCTAATATGTGTGCTTTAATTCCTATCAATTATATGTGTTAAAAAAATACTTTGAACTAGAAATGATGTAGAAATTTATAACCTGGATTTCTTGCTAGAATACTCTACTACGGTGTTAGTTGTAGTGGATAATAATGCTATCACAAGAAATGATATAAGAAGTTTAACATAAAAATAGGAGATATAGGACATAATATTTAGATACCATTTCAAAAGGATGCAATCAATTCTGGAATTTCAATGCACATGTTATTTTATTAATCCATCAGTACTATCAAAATTATGTATAACATATCAGTAGAAAGGTAGGGAGGTGAAATTAAAATACCATATTTTAAGGTTTATGCAATAATATGAAATTATATTTTATAACTACCAAAAAATATTTTTCATAGTGAACATTAGTATTGAAAGGAATATGTTTCATTGGGTACTTATTATTGTTGATATCATTACAAGTTCAATAACAATCATGGATCCTCTAAATGATCATAATGAATGTAGTTAGTAGACTAATATTATATACAAGTTCCTTGAAGTGGAGCATAGGACTCTAAATAGAGAGGGCCAATTTCATGAAGAACTATGGAAATAGTTATTTCAAAGAAATATACCATGACAAAGAAATATATATAATTATGTTGTTTATGTCTTACTTTATGTAATATGCATTCTATGTCATAGAAAGATATCATTTAAGACATAAGATGTATCATTTGATAGAAGGGGAATCCTATGTAATATATTAAATGTGTCAGACCAGCATGCAACATGGTTTTCTAATGGTAAAAAAGTGTCTTCTATTAGATTTTCTTATCTCTTATGAAACAAGTGTTCTAATATTAATGTTTCTTATTCAGAATCATATTAATGTTTTGTAATATTAAATACTTTTCATTCATATTATGATACTTATTATACTTTCTAATACGCATTATCAATATCTTTAAATTGAGAAATTAGTTATAATGTGTGTAGAATTAAAATAAATGTACAATTAGTGGATGAATGTATTCTAAGTACTTGCAAATATAAATTTAAAAATAAAAAGAAGAAAAGTAGTTATACTGGATCTAGACAAGATACTTTTGAAGGGCATACATATGCCAAATGCAAATGAAATGAGAAATTACACAAGACAATATGATGTCACGCTTGGAAGAAAGTATTACTACATTCGAGCTAGTGTACATGAGTTTCTCATCAATTTAAAGAAGGGAGGGATTGAATAGGCATTCTAATCTTCATTGCAATTAGCCAACATAGAAATAATAACAAATTACCTCATTAAGGATGTCAATATCAAACATAAATTTATTTGGTATTAGACACAATGCCAAAAAATTTATTACAAAGGAACTCTACATTGAATTTTTGAAAAGCCTTTGCAATGATTTTTGAAGACATATGGTAATCACTATGGACAAGAGGACATTGTGATCATTGATGACACATATGATAAAATTCTTGATTAGTAGAAAGGAAACTTTATTTACACCATCTAATATGATCCAAATAATGATAGAGATGAATACCTACTTATGAAATTACTGTCGTCAATTGTAAATCCTGTTAGTGATGAATTTAGCATTGAGTAGCTTTTAAGTTCCAATGAATAACTTGTAAATATTATTCATTTTTTCTGTTTTTATTTATGATACTAAATATATTATGTTCTAAGGTCATTCTAAATGATCACATTGTTAACTTTACTTATGATCTAATGATTACCATTGGATAATTTGTAATATCAAATACAGTTAAACACTTAATTAATAATGTTCTATTTAGCGATTTATTTTATTAAATCCAAAGGACTTATAAGCATTAGATCAAATGAGCTTATTATAACCTTATCCATGTATTTATAACCATATCCTAAAACCTAAGTAAATAATAGTTTGCATATGTGTCTTCATTATGTGCTATCTCATTAACAGGGGTAATAAATATGCTATTCAATGGAACTAGTGCTTTAACACAATAGGATATGAACAAATGGATGAAATAGCCTTCCCTTTGCATATGACATTGATCAAAATTTTCTATGTTGAATCAATCATTTTTTAGGATTCTGAATTATTACTTGATAAAATTATTTATTTACCAACTAGACTATCATTTTACCTTCTATCTGCTCTTTTACCTAACAAAACAAATCTTAATAATATGGATAGCTCTCCCCCTCCTCAATTTGCATAACTACGAAGCACCCACTTGTGTGCTACCTAATTGCATCATGGGTGATGAAACTTAATTGGTCATTGACTATACTACCATTTTACCTTGTGTCTTCTCCTCTACCTAACACAAGCTTGATAATATGATTAGCTCTCCTTCTTCTCCTTACTCTACGATATTGTTAAAGTATCCTATTGCATGGCCTAACTACCTTGTCTATTTAATTAATAATATGATAGCTATATGCTTATTTAATAATTTTCTATTTAGTGGTTTAATTTATTATTTTAATGGATAAGTTTCATAACGAAAATTGTAAATAAGCATAGTAGAATACTCAATTCAATAGAACCATAATCAATCATATATCAGGCTACCATTTAGATTTATTAAAATGTAATAAAGAATTCTATATTTTGTAGACTAAATTTGTAAACCTGTTTGGTATATAAAGATAAATATAGTTATACATCCTAATTGCAAATTCCAAACATAAAAATTTAGAATGATAATTTTTCACAATAATGTAGTATGATCATGTATACAATGAATTTAATATAGTGTTTTAGGCTTTCTTTTTTATGATGGAGATGAAAATATTACAAATATAATGAAAACCTCCCTCTTAGCAAATTGCTTTTCAAACCAACTAGCATAATTTCTAACTCTACAAGTAGTTCAATGTCACTAGTCAATTCAACTTATATTACCAGTAAGGTTTTATTCTACATTTTACAAAGATTTTAAAATATTTTTCCTACTAGTTCCTATGAACATATTAGTATTCATACAAAAAAGTTCATGCTTTTAAAAGGATGAAGAATTAATACTAGAAAAAAAATACAAATAGGAAAATGACCTAAGAAAATAATATATATATGCATTACTACTTTCCTTACAAGCTTCCAAGAGGAAACATTCAAGATGTAAAATCTATCAAGTTGACAATAAGTTCTATCATTTCCATATTGATAGTTACACCAAGTATAATGCTTCTCATTCGAATGAGATGAGAATAAAGAGCTAACATGATAAAGAAAATATATTTCTTTGAAATTATACCAATTTCCTTTCTTTCTTTTTGAGAAAATATATTAAGAGAAAGATCATAAAGTTTATTTAAATGACTTTTAACCTTATTGAAATCACCTCCAATAATCTAAGAAACTTTAGGTAGAGATAGAAGATCTTTTAAAACCTCTAATTGAGCTTTAAAATTTTTAGGAGCATAAATATTATAGAGTTTAAGGTCACATTTTTCACAATAAAAAATAATTCAAATAACTCTTCCAAGGTTGTCAAAAACAAAATTTAAAATTTTTCTAGTCCAATTTTTATTTTTTTAAGGGAATGTCTAATCATTTATGTAATCAAAGGGGTGAACCCCAAATTAGTAATTACAACAGTAGTATCATCATGGAAGATAGAAGATCCTCAAGAAAAATAGATGACACCTAGACTAATCAAAAAGCCCTAGAGATTCCTATCAAGCATCAAAATTAAAAACTAAAAAATAGTCATGTGCAATATCATAAAGTTCAGTTAAAGTAAAGGATATGCATATTAAAAAAATTGGAAGAATACATAGTTTATGGACATCACATTGCCTCATCTTATAGGGAGTCATGAGTGTGAAACATTGTTATCATACATTCATGGATGTTTCTCCACAAGTGAAAGTTGGTAATACTTTTGAAACACATTTATAGGGAGAGTTTAGACACTTTGCATAAAAAGTGTGAGTATTCTACTAGAGCCAAATCTCTCAGGAAACCTTCATCCATAATGAAATCTCATGTATGCATGCTAGAGCCAAATCTCTCAGGCAACCTTCATCCATAATGAAATGTCATGTATGCATCTTGAATGATGGACCCTTTTGTAAGTAATGTCCAACATTGATCCATAGGATCCTAGTTCACATGCATATGAATCAACCTACACTCTTCATAAATAAATATTCCTTAAAAATGTGTATCATAGTTTCAATCTTCTTACAACAAATGATACACTTGAATGAATTTACAAAACCTCATCATTAGAGTTTTTCCTAAGTGATCCTTGCATGATGAGCTAACAACCAAGTAAAAAAATTTACCTTTGGTTGAGGATGAAATCTTTAAATAAGGTCCCATCCCCTTACTTTGGCAAAGAATTGCTTATGAAGATATGGAATTCACTTTTTGTGGTTTTTTAAACTATAATGCAAGGTATCTAAATGGGATAAATTATGAAGGCTATGTCTTTTAAGGATGTAGAATTTTGATGAATTGTCCATATTTATTATCATCATGAAAGACTAATGGAATTCCTCATTTCCTCCTACTAAACTAATCCTTTACATGTGCCCTTGAACCTTAATGCAATAGGGTGGCTACTTTAAAGAAAACATTCACAATAATTTTATGATGAGCTTGTTCTACCATAAGACCTTTCACTACAATGTTTACTTTCCTAAATTCTTGGCACCCAACTAATTGAAGAAAAGTTCATCCTCTACTAATGATTTTCTATATCTATAAGGCTTTGGCCAGACAAGTACACAAATTATAATATCATATTCGAAGATAACTAAGCCAAGGCTTGTCTACCTAGGATCAAACCTCCCAAGTCATCTTAGCAGCCAGAATGCAAACCTACTTTTCAAAATATTGAAGCCCACAACCACTTGCATAAACTAGAATAGAAACCATATCCCAAGTAATCAAATGAAATTGATGATCCTCATCCTTAGTAGACCAAAGAAAATTTGTTACAATCTAATTGACTTATGACACAAATTTAGTCATGGTCAACCTACCTATGGAAGATAGAAACATAACCTCTCAAGTTCAATTTTTATTAGCAAGGATAACAATACCTTTTTTTTTAAGTTCATGAGTAGCATAAAAAATAAAGAAATTTTTTAAAATGCATTTACCAACAAAACTAATACTATGATATGAAATCTTAATTTCTTACAAGAAAACAAAATCTAGAGATAAATGCTAGTTTGAAAGATACTCCCTAATAATGTTTTGTCAGGACCTATTAGAAAGGCCTTGAACATTTAATGATAAAACTAACATTGATATGTAGTAGTGGATACCCCCATCCTTAATATTTCAAGCTCAAAATTTGTCTCATAATACATGTTACTGAGAAGTGAAAAGACATTATATAATAAAAAAAATTTGAACTAGTAGCAAAAGTAGAAAAATAATAAGATACTTTAGGGTTTTTAAATTGAAATCAGTAGTTCCAAACCTCTTCTTTTTATGTTACACTAAGTGAAATCTATTTCCATCAATATTTTCATTGTTAGTCCCTATTAAACTTTTCTTATTTAAAAAAAGAGAAAATATCTTTAGATATCAAGAGTTTATTAACACCTTTAGAATTAAAAGATTGAGAACTTATTGAAGACGATTTCATTCTTATTGAAAACTACTATTATCTACCTTTTCTAAGAATTATTGTTTCATTTCCTCATGAACCACTTTTTTTTAATAAAAATAAGACAAATTTTAATAACATGGCCTTCATAATGATAGTAATTGCAACATCCTCACAAATTATAATATGTAATTTTTGAAACAAAAAACATTAATCACTAACATTGCTTTTTAATTACATTTTCTTTTTTCATAAATTAATCTCTAAAAAACAATGTATATGTTGCACATCATTTAGTAGTGTTTTTAACTTTGAATCCAAAATTTTGTCAATGCTACCAATAATTTCAGTTTCAACATTTTTAAAAATAAGATAATGATTTTATAATTCAATCTCCCAAGGAAGGTTAGAGTAATCAGAAGAATATCAAAATCTTCTTTCTATTTCCAAGTAATAAAAGTAGTACATTGATCCATAAAAACTTTAAGATCCAATGATTTCTCATCCATTTAAAAATTCACTAATTCAATGAGTAAAAAGATTTAGAAAAATAGCATTCATGCAAAACATTAATTCCATAGTATTCAAGGATAGCATGAATTACTAGTGTAAAATCATTATTCAAGTAAATAAATCCAATAACCTGAAAAATATGTATCATGAAGTGATATCTTTTGATAGGGATTTATATAAATCATTAGGTNTATTTAGAGGTAGTGGTGGATATGATGAATATGTTTTTCTAGCTACNTCAAAACTCATCATAATCTCTATGGTTTAAGAGACACTAGTATTTTACATCTTTAGATCATTTCTTTCCAAAAAGATTATGCTACAAAAACTCTATCAAAATCCCTCGAGATTGACAAACCATTAAGAGAATTCCATTTGTCAATACTCAAAAATTACTAAGAGATTTGCCACATACAACCACATGTAAGAGAACGAGATAGAGAATAATTCACAACTCATCTAAAGCATATGTAGATTTATTTAGAGGTAGTGGTGGATATGATGAATATGTTTTTCTAGCTACTATTATTATGTTTTTAGGATCTATCCTATATAAGGACATGCAAGGGCATGACTTTAGGGGCGAGGGAGTGGACAATGGCCACCTCGTATAGAAATTATATTATATATTAGATTATTAGGTTTTTTTTTGTTTCTTTTATGTTTTTCATTTATGAGAAATCAATAGTAAGTACTATCATAAGGTATTGCATATACAATTATAGTATTTCTTCAACTATTAAATTTTTGTGTATTTTAGTTTGGGAGTGACATCTCTTAAAATTCATAGTAGAGTGTATTGTAGGGAAGTTTTTGAGATGGAATGGGGGTGGGGGTGAATAGCTATTATTGTTTTATGTTTCATTTTGGGTGTGATTTCATTTAAAAATTAACAATAAAGTATATCGTATTTATGTAGTACTTAGATGTTTCATTTAGAATATGACATCATTGGAAAGTCAAGAATATATAGGTGTGGATGGGTTTGGTGGGCTATGTGAAAAAGTAATGTATAGTTAATATTATTTTATATTTCATTTTAGGTGTGACTTCATTTAAAACTCACTAATAGAGCATATTGTATATAAGTAATACTTAGATGCTTCATTTCAAGTGTGACATAAGATGTTTTTCAAGTATAAAGACAACATAAATGTTCATTTGAAATGTGACATAAAATGTTTTACTTTGAATGTGACATTGTTCAAAAGTTAAGACTAGGCCTATTGTCTTTATCTATTAGCTAAAAATACAATGCTATTAAAATTCATGCTATCAAGGATATTAGAATAATACAAATAATGGCAACAACACATTTTTCTTATCAAAAGGATTAGTCAATTTTGAAATTTGAGGATATGCAAAAATTATTAATTAAAATGAAAACAACTAATATGCCAAGATCATTGAATTAAAAAATAAACAATTTTATTTTTCCTATTTTAAAACACTTAGAGAAATCAAATGAAGAAAATCAATGTTTTTCACATATGCTAAATGAAAGCACTAATTATAGCCTAGAATACAGTTTTTGAAAATGAGATTTTATTTGATTAAATGAAATATCTAATGGATAAAAAGATATAATATATGTAGCTATTAAAAACATGATTAATGAGATTGATTTATGTTGAAAAAGATTATTTGTATTTTCATTCATAGAGTTTCATCAATTGGAAAACATAAAAAGAGATTTATTTCATATTTAAAAATGATTGTTTGAATCTTGTAGCTATGCACTATATTACTCATCAAAAAATATTAATATCAACAAATACTTCTAAACCATACCTATGATAGAAAATCATATATATGCATGGGTTTAACATTTCTGAAAAAGGTATAGTATTAAATGAATTATTAGTAGATATGTAAATGAATTTGTTAGAAACTTGTTACATTCATATAGTTTATTAGATTTCTAAAAGAAAGATAATCAAAAAACTTGTGATATACTAATGTCTGCATTTTTAACATTATGAAAACATGAAATTGATTTTGCGTTGTATGACAATATTAGAAAGTATTATTTTATCTTTCTTTTTATTTTATTTTATTTTTTTGGTATAAGCTTGTTAATGTATTAGATGAAATAAAAATGGAAGTTATTTTTAGAAGAATATGTTGATCTTACAAGCATTAGTGGAAACTTCAATATACAATTAGCCCATTACAAAATTATTTTATATGTCAATTAGAATTTACAAAGTCAAAATTTCTTGAGGGCTTATTATATATGACATCAATTATGTTTCAAATTTTCTATTTCTAAAACTACACTAAAATTTCTTATTTACCTTCATTGAGATCCCTTAGATCTATTAGACTAGATTTAGAATTTCATTTATGGAATGTTTTCAATTTATAACTCGACACAACCTAGTGGAATCGAACTTATGACTTGGGATTACCAAGCCAAGACTGATACCACTAACCTAACACCTCATTCAAATAGAAAACAAATTTAATATGAAAGGAGGGTATTGGAACTTAAAATAATTGAAATATAGGTACATCCCAAGATATATAGTCTAATTTTAACTTTATATCTCAACATTGCCCAATAGAATTAAACTCATAACTTGGAGCTTTCAAATCAAGAGTCCTACCACTATGCTAACACCTCATTCTTGGATTTTTGTGTAATCCTATAATTTTTCATTTTAATAATCTTTATATTTTTAGTATCTAAATACTATATTATGTCCTTCAATTTGACAACATTTGTGCATTACTGGAATCAACTTCAATATATAATTTTTATCCATTATCTTGAATCAATTAACACAACTTACTTTTTCTTCGTAAAAATTATTCTTAAATCTTGTATGGATTTATTTACCTAGTAGATTTGATTTATTAATAATATAAAATTGAGCCATTCCTATATTCAATTTGAAATTATATTTTTTTCATGATTTAAAATACTCTCATCACATAAATAAAATTATTAAAATACTTAAACCTTTTTACCAAAAGATTAAATAAAAGAGGTCAAAAGCATTTTTTGGTGGAAGATTTTCAAGTTAAAATACATGTACAATATGATCCATTGCTCCTAGAAGCAATCATGATACCCTTAGAGATAGAAGCTCTTTGTCAATTTGATGTATATGCCTGCAATCTCCCTTATTGCATAATGACTAAATATTGAAAGTATTAGTGGCTACACATCATAATGGATGGTTCCATGAGGGAATGGTCTACCTCAAAAGATGGAACATTGAGAAGGGAATTATTTATTATTACACAAAAAAGCTACATAACGGTTTTAGAGATAAGGCACTTTTGCACATTTGGGAAAATCCAACAAGTAAAAAAAAATTCTACCCAACTAATATTAAAGGAAGCATTAGAAAGAAAGTAGCTTATCTATGTGCTTATATATTCCCTCATCTATGATGTCAGATTGGCTAGGCAAGATTGAACTCTGACTATTTTAGAATTAAAATGGGTAGATAAGTCAAGACTCCACTAGAAAAGAGAACCTATTGTCTATGCAATTAGGAAGTAATTGAAGATGAACATCACATAATTTAGCAATATCCTATTTTAGAGCTTAAAATACCTATTTGATGTAGTATTAACAAAACTTGATAACTTTATTAATGAAGTGTTTACAATGCATGCTATGTACATTTCCTCTATTTAATAGATCCTATGATTTTGAGGATGTAAAAAAAACTATTTCAATTCTAGTTTTAGCTTCATAAAAAGGACATGACAATGAAAACAAAGAAGGCCATATAATAATGAGAGGTTAGCCTAGTGGTACAAGTCTTGACTTGGTAACCCTTGGTCACAAGTTTGATTCTACTATCTAGCACTAAGTTATAAAATTCTATAAATCTTGGGCTCTACGTATGTTTCAATTATTTTAGGTTCTAACAAAAAAGAAGGCCATATAGAATGGGAAGGATAGACAACAATTTTTTGTGATCCCTTTTCTATTTCAAATATTAAGGGTTGATAAAATATATGGTATTACAATCACAAGAGTAGTGGTCAGTAATAGATGTAAAAGCATAAAAACCTGCTTAGTACATCTTTAATGTTGCTACCAAAGCATGTCTATGCATGCATATCACTATTGATGCATAAATTTTGGATGAACCAACACTTGGGGAACAATTCATTTCAGGAGAAAATTTCTTAGGATGCCTCCTATGTGGGTACCGAAACTTGGGAATACTCTCAGCTAGAGACATCCATGTGACATTTCAAAAAAAAAAAACAAAGTATATTAAACAAAAAATTTGGAAGAATTTTAATAGAACAGCTATCTTGAATTTCAAGATTCAATGAAAATACACTGACAAGTAAATTTAAAACTTTTCCCTCATCTTCCACTTCTATCATCAGTTCATGCCATCTCGTCGTCATAGATGCTACTGTAGTTGACACTGCTCATAGCCATTGGAAGAGGAAGAGAGAGATCTATATGTTGTTCCACTACCACACACCTCACCATCACCTACCATACAAGCTACCATTGTTGGTAGAAAATCCAAGGAGTTCACCTATTGTAGCTTCACCATTACCGAAGAGAGAAAAAGAGGAAACCCTACCGCTGTTGTAGTGTTGTGGTTCTATCCACCATCATCTACTGGGGAGGAAAGGAGAGAGAGGGAGGCCACTGTTGTCTGCCACCACATGATCATTGATGCTACTATCAATTCCTACTATCTTCCTACTACCACTACAATGTCTTCACATGTTGTGACATCTACCAAATCCACACGCTACCATGCACCACTACCGATGTGCATCTGCATCTACCACATATGACACTATACTAACCATTGTCTATAGTGCAAAGATTAAGGTAAGAAGGAGGGAAAGAGAGAAAGAATCTTCTACTACTCTATGCTATCACCTACACATTTCTAACACTCAATGCCCATTTATGTTGCTATTTGTCATCATGTGTCTATGTCACCTATTGCCACTATCATTTAGAGCTATCATCGGGGAGGGAGAGCCTCTAAGGTGCACTATTGAGAGAGATTATCACTGATGATAGGAACCTTTGACATGCATCAAATAATCACCTAATGTGCATGACTCTACCTTGGAAAAGTCACCTACTACTCACCCGTTGTTTGGACCTATTGCTACCAAGGAGAGGAAAGGCTGCCTATTGCAACGCAAAAAGAAATTACCATCTACTAGCTTTCTTGTTGTAATGTTCTATCCCTTGTTAAGGATGGAAAAAATTTTAAATAATGTAATTAACCTTCAAATGAAGGATCACCTTGTTATGAGGAGTTATGATTATTCATGTGTCCCTTAGGAAAAGGTTTGACCCATGCCATTTAAGGCCAGGGTTAGAGGTCATGCTAGGCATGAAGTTGTGGAGCCAAGAAAGGCAAGTAACAAGAGTTAGGTAAAGTAGTATAGAAAGGGATTGATCACCTCTTTGGCAAGATAGCCTAACTATGGTGGTAGTGCTATATTGCCTCTAAGGCTTAAGTGGGATAGGAAGACAACCTAAAGGACGTTACAATAATCTCTTCTATAAATAAAATTTTTTCATTTTTCCTTGTTTCATACTTTAGTACCAATTATCTATTTATTAGTTTATTTATTTATTAAATATTTATAATATTTTTAGAGTATCATTTAAGAAAATTATGAATGCAATAAATTAAGCGATTGTATTTTTACGACATTCAGGAACAAGATGTCACATTTGATATCAGAGCAAACCATTATTCAAGAGCCAAAGTAGAAGAAAAACATGATTTTATTATTATAGTTATTATAGAACACAAGTATATTTAAGAAAAATAAAAAAATGGAAGAAAATATTATTTTATTTTATTTTGTAATCAAGGATAAGTGAGAGGAATTACATCTAAGTAGGATATAGAAAAGGAAGAATAGGGGAAAGAAGTAGAATGGAAAAATGTAAAGAAAGAAACTGTGATTATTTGTTACAACTAAAAGACTCAAGAAGACCTATGATCATCTTCAATTGAGATTCTCTTTCTTCAATAGTAGCATCTACATTGCTAAGCACTACTTTGCATCCATCCAATCCATCACACAATTGTTTGATATATTTGGTCACATGTCTTGTTGCAACCATTGATTCCTCCCTTATTTTACGTTGGATCTTCAACATATCTATTTGTATTGATCAATCATCCATGTCCCTTTGTCATTCCTTCTCCTTTCTCTGTAGAAACAAAGATTTAAATTATGAGTTATGAGCAAATCAACAAATAAATATAAGAAAAAAGAAAGAAAAGAAACGTATTACCTAAAATCAATCATTGTCAATTTGGAGAAACCATTCATGAGTCTATAAATGGTAAGCATAGCATATTGCATTTTCTAATTATCCTAACAATTGACCTAGATCTTTTATAGCATTTGGAGCATCCTTAGGAATTGGATGTAAAGGTGATGAAACCCCAGCCTGTATTAAATCATAATCTACCATTAAATAACTAGAACTTACCTCTATTTTTTTCCCTTGTCTTGAACTCTACTAAGTTTTTTGGGATTTCTGTGGAGCCTGTTGTTGAGTATGTTATCTTATAGCTACTGGACCACAAAACTTTGCCTAATACATTACCTTTGCAAAAAAAAATATTAGAAAAAAATATATAGATAATACATTAAACTAAGTAAATTATATTTAATTATATACCTTGGGAGTAGAAAGTGTAATCTATTCTTGTGATTCAACCACACCAATGGTCAAAGTACCTTGAATATCTTCAACTAGTATAGCTCCAATACTCTACGTTGGTTCATTCTACAGCCCATATTGCACTATCAAAATACATAAAATAAAAACATAATCAACAAACAAGAAAATACATCATTGGTTTCCTTCTAACTCTAAGCTTGTTGTCAAGCTAGTTGACCTTTCTTGGCATCCATAATCTTACTCATAACTCTCTCATCTTCAAGAAATTTAGGGCATAACTAGGGATTATAATGATGAAAAAATTTTCTTTGGATGGTCATAACTTAGGATCATACACATGATTAAGGGTATACAACATAGGGTATATGATTTTAAAGGATTTTGTTGGGCAACAGTAATTTTAGTCATGGCATTATACCAAGCAAAGAAACAAGACAACAACCAATCATAAATTCTACTGATTATGGCACCATAAAGTATGAAAATAGAATAAGAACTAACATTGGATTGTTATCTATACCATGAAACCTTGCTACCAATAATTAGACATAAATCAAAGTGAGCCTCATTATGAAATCTTCATGAAAAAGTTTTTCTTTGCCAATGGCAAAATCATTAACATAATCAGATAATTCCTTCTTACAAAAAGATTTAAATTTTGGGGAATAACTTAAAGGAATTAAAGGATCTTCTCCTTACTAAAAACCTAAGTCTTATTGAATATTAAGAGGAAGGATTGTTATTTCTCTAAAAACTAAATGGGAAGTAGGACATTTTTTATTATCATACTATTCACACCACTCCATAGAAACACCCTTACAATGCGAGACTTTAAAAATTTGAAAAACAAGTAAATCAGATAATCTAGAAGTGGTAAGGTACTGGAAACCTTCCTTCCCAAATAAGCTACAAACACAATTAGAAGTAGAGAGTACATTACTTTAATGTGAAATAATATTGGGCAATAAAGAGCTACCTATAGAAGTTTGAGATGACGCTTGACGTTTGGGAGCCATGATGTAGATGGTTAGAATTTTTATGATAGAATATCTTCAAGCTTCTCTGGGGACAATCTTCTGCTAATATTGAGTTGTGATGAGTAAATCATCCTACTTCTCATATTTATAATACAATTATAGAAGTCTTAGAAAAAGCAAAGATAAAGTATAACTCAAGATAACCAAGGATTTAATAAAAGCTAACATATACTTTTTTAAAGAAAAAGCTAATGTTTATCTTTTTTAAAAAAAAAAGCTAATGTTTATTTTTTGGATTTTATGATTTTTAAGTTCACTAAAGTGAAATTATCTACAGTTTAACTTGAAGTACTTTTTGATATGATTCCAGTGGTACCAATTTTATCAAAATCTAACTTATGATTTCAAAGATATGGTAATTCTTAGGTTACGTGCAATTTAAAATATATATATATATTTAAAGAATAAAAAATGAATTTTTAATTTTTAATTTAAAAAAAATCAAGTAGGAGGTATTGGGTTCAAACCTGAGCCCCAATAAATTTATAAAAAAACACTTAAATTAAAAAAAAAACTTTTGCAATTAGCTGCATCCAACCATGGTTAGGCCTATGGCCAACCATTGGTAGGCCATAGCTATAGAGGACTAGCCCTTGGGCTAGTCCCAAGGGCATAAAAGAAAATCATGCATGTGACACCACGCCTACCACACCATGCCACATTGTGCCTCACCTACAACACCATCCCTACCACACCATGCCTACCGTACCATGTTGTGCCACACCTTGCCTACTACACTACACTTGTTGCACTACACCACGTCTCTCCCTCCTGCACCACATCACTTTGCACCATGTCTACTCACACTACGCCATGCCTCGCTTACCCACACCATGTCATGCCTACCACTACCACACACCTACTACTTACCCACTACCTACTATGCACACTACCCATCACTATCTCCAAAATTGCCCATCACTGCCTCCAATGTTACCCATCACTGCCTTGAGTCACATCCATCATTGCCTTCAATGCTACCCATCACTACCTCCAGTGCTACCCGTCACTACCTCTAGTGTTGATGATCACTACCTCCAATATTACCCATCATTGTCTCCAATGCCATTCATCACTACCTCCATTGCTACCCATCACCACCTCCAATGCCTCCAACCACTACCTCTAGCACCACCATACAGACCATGGAATGGGTCATTTGTCAATAGATAGAAAAATTGAATTTTTTTGACAACTAACAAAAATTTTGAAATTCCCATCAACTGACAAAAAACGTTTCAAGAAAAACATTTTTGTGGCATAATTATTAGTTTAAATATAAAAACATGCTCAATTATTTGCAAAAATTCAAGGTGGTGCTATGGTAATAAGAGAAATAAAAATTTTGTCATTAAGCATGCACGTTCTAGAGCATGCACATTCTAGAGTAGAACTAGGATGGATGACCTCTTAGAAAGTCTTAAACAATGTGAAAGTTTTATAAACCTAAAATGGCTATAAATTTTGAATTTGAAGTCCATTTCCAACCAAACAAAAACCAATTCCAATAGATTTGAACTTCCAAAATCAATGGAACTATTAGATTTAGCTATTGGATTATAGAAAATTAGCATTTAATTTATTGTTTTAGATCCCAAAAATAATTCGTATTTGGTACTTGATAAGAAATTTGTGATAGTTTCAACTTCTTCTGCAACTAACTAACAATTTCAAGACCCATACAAAGGGTCATAGAAGCTAAGAATTATCAACATACTTGATTTCTTCAACTTACTAATGTCCAAAACTTGAATAATAAATTGGAGGAGAATGGAAGCCTAAGTCAAAGACTAGATGAATGCCCTTGAAGATCAAAATAATGAGATTAGGGGTGTTCAAGGAGAACTTTAACACAAACCAAGGATTGGGGATAGAGATGCAAAATCTGTCTGAGGAAATTAGGAAATTGTCCCATAGCTCAAAAGATAAATGGTAAGATGTGCAAGAAAAGATGGATTACTTTGCAAACTCCATCAAAGAATTAACTGACCATTTTATTCAGCCTTCAAACCCTACCCATGGTCTACCTAGAGAACAACATCAAGATCAAGATCAACCTCCCCCTAAGGATCCACACCAAATACAACCTCTACCTACTAGTGGATAGGATATGAAAATTCCTCTTGTAGACCATAGAATTGAAATTGAAGATGAGGGATATGGGAACTGGCTTAATCCACCTAGAGAATAGTTAACATGAGTACATGCTAAGAAAGTAAAATTAGATCATGATGATGAAGCCCCTGGATTTAGTGCTAAGGAAAAGGATTGATTTGATAGAATGAAAATTTACTTCAATATGTTGAATTTGTCAAGCCATGAATGTTTAGAAGTTATCTTCTTGTATTTAAGAGGACTTGCAACAACATGGTGGAATGGACTAAGATCTTAAGGTTTGATTATAAATTGGTTTAATTTTTGTCACTATTTTACATAGAAATTTGTTTCCAATTCTTTTCTCAAAGAGTACAAAATGAGATTTGATTCCTTCAAGTTGGGAAGATGATCTATAGACGATTACTACAAGGAATTTTGTGATCTTTCTCCATATGTAAGTTATTGGAATGAGGGAGAATTAGCTTCAAAATTCATTGAAGGACTACATGCTCAACTGCATCTCCAAATATAAGCCCATGATCCTCAAACCATTGATGAAGCATATAGAATTTCTAAGGATTATGAGGAATCAAATCATATATGAGCTACCCTTCGATAAGCAACTCTTCGACAAACTACCTTTCCAAAAGCAATGGTAAAGGAGACACTAACTAAAAAAGCTCAATCAGGATCAAGATGTTTCATTTGTGCCAAATATCATTTCAAATGCGAATACCCAAAATTTTGAGCAAAAATACAAAGGACCAACCAAATTAGAAATCAAAAACTCAACCCAAACATGAACAAAGGAAAAATTTCAACCACCACCATAGCTATGAAGATGATATGTGCATCAACTAAATCATGTTTTCAAAAATTTCAATTTTCTTTACTAATTTTTGAAGGTTCAACTAAAGGTAAAAAGATTTATTTTTGATTGATAGTGGTGCAAGTGATGAGTTCATTTCTCTAAAGTTAATTAATTTGATGAAATTAAGTTTACCTTCTAATAAAATCATTAAGATAAAATTGGCAAATGGAACAACTGTGAGCAAGCATACCAGGTGTGGAGAAATCAACTTTACCTTACAAAACATGCCTTTCATTGATGAATTATTTAAATTTGAACTAGGTAATGTTGATGCAATTTTAGAAATATCTTTCGTTCAAAAATTTGATATTACTTCCCACTTTGGAACTTGTATTTTAAAAGTCTTAACCACTGATGGAGTCAAGGTTTTAAGGGGGGGTAGGAACAACAAAGGAAATTCATACAAAACCTATTAAGCAAGCTAAAGGTTAGTCAAAAAAGGTGCTACTATGTTGATTGTTAAAATAACCCAACCTCAGAAATCTTTAGGTACTAAGATCCTGAAAGAACTTAAGGAATATAAAGATTCAATATTTGGTGAAACTAGAGAACTACCTTCAAAAAGAATCATCGAGCCTGTCATTGATATTTTTTTTTTGGCACACAACCTATTTCAAAAGCTCCTTATAGATTTTCTACCTTTGAATTAAGATAATTCAAAGTACAATTAGACCAATTATTGCAATAAGGAAAAATTAGACCTAGCGTATCACCTTGAGGTGCACTAGTCTTATTGTTAAAAAGAAATATGGTACACTAAGATTATGCATTGATTATAGAGCATTAAATAAAATGATGATTAAAAATACTTATCCCTTACCTTGGATCAATGATTTGTTTTTTCAACTTATGGGTGCATGTTATTTCTCAAAAATTAATTTAAAATTAGGTTATCACCAAATAAGGATTAAGAAGAAAGATATTGAGAAATTTTCTCTTAGAACCAGGTATGGGTTATACAAATTTGTTGTGATGCTGTCTGGATTAACTAATGCACCTACAACATTCATGGCATTAATGAATACTATTTTTTGTGAATATCTTGATCAATTTGTTATAGTATTTATGGATGATATACTGGCTTATTTTAAGTCAAGAGAAGCACATGTTAAACATTTGAAAATTACAATGGGAATTCTTAAAGAGCATTAGCTAAAATCTAAATTGAGTAAATGTGAATTCTTTTAAGAAGAAGTTTCATACTTAGGACATATAGTTTCCAAGAAAGGATTGCAAGTAGATTCATTAAAAACTAGTGTAATTCAAGATTGTCTTGAATTAAATGATATTACAACAGTTTGCAACTTCTTAGGTTCAGCCAATGTTTATCAATTTTTCATTAAAGATTATTCTACCTTGGTAGCCCCACTGACTGACCTTTTGTAGGAGAAACATGTGTTCAAGTTTGATGAAAAATATAGGGAATCTTTTCTCATATTAAATATGGTACTTACAACAACATCTATTTTGAGAATTTTGAATGAAGAATTACCATTTGAAGTATCCATGGATGCTTTTGGAATAGGAATCAGTGTAGTTCTTTCACAAGAAGATAAAATGGTATGTTATGAATCTCATAAATTATGAGGAGCTAAGGTAAATCACTCAACCCATGATTTAGAATTACTAGCAATTGTTCATGCTTTGATAGTTTGGAGATATTATCTTTGTGGAAAAAGGCTTGTACTAAAAATAGATCATAAAATTTTAGAATATTTACAAATATAGCCTATTTTGAATACTCGTTAAGGGTGATGGATAAAATTATTGGATGAATATGATTTTGAAATCAAATATATTCTTGGTAAAAAAGATGTGGTAGCTGATGCCCTTAGTCAAATTTGGAATTTAATGATAAGTGTAGTAACGACCCTTATAGAAGAAGAAATCAAGGAACAAATAAAGAAGATCCTTATTTTAAAAATATTTTAACTAATATTTCCTATGAGCCTCGATATCAACTTACCTCCAATTTTTTATTAATTAAATGACACAGAGTATGTATACCAGAAGAAAATTGGAGACTAAGGTTGTTGTGTGAAGCACATCAAGTACCATATGTAAGAAACCTAGGTTATATTAAGAACTATATGATAATTCAAAAATCTTATTTTTGTCCTGGAATGAAGAATGATGTGTCCTTAGACATTAAAAAATTTTCCAACATGTCAAAGAATAAAAGTTGAATAGAGAAAAGCTAGTAGATTATTACAACCTTTGGAAGTTTCAACCTAGAAATGGAAAGATATCACTATGGATTTCAGTTTGGGATTGACAATAACCAAAAAGGGAAATGACTCAAGTTTCATAGTGATTGATCATCTATCAAAGTTGGCACATTTTATAGCTTTGAAATCTACAAACACAGCAGAAGAAGTAGCCCAAAAATTCATATGTGAAGTATTTTGATTACATGGTTGTCCAAAATCTATCACTTCAAATAGAGATCCCATGTTCATACCCTAATTCTGGAAAAATTTCTTCATAGAACTTGGAACCCAGTTGAAATTTAGCATAGCTTATGACCCTGAGATTGATGGACAAACTGAATGTATAAATAGAATATTAGAAGATATCTTATGAAGCTATGTTGGGAGTAGACCAAAAATGTGGGAGAATTATTTACATTTGGTAAAATTTTCCTATAATAATAATCATCAAGGTTTTATACATTGAATACCATTTAAAGTAGTATATGGACGTAATTTCCATACACCACTAACTTGGGCAGATCTAACCTTAAGAATGGAATGGAAGGAAGAAGAAATGAAAATAATGGAAAATATTGTAACAAGAGTTAAACAAAATTTACAAGCTACCCAAGATAAATATAAAAGATATGTAGATCAACATTGACTTAGAAAAGAATTCCAAGTAGGAGATAAAGTATTACTAAGAGTAAAACCTACCAAAATTCCTCTTAAACTGGGAAAATATACTAAATTGGCACCTAGATTTTGTGGACCTTTTGAAATCTCTAAAAGATAGATGCCTAAGGGAGGTAGATTGTAACATTCCATCCAATGTTACGGATGGATACAATTGTAAACAATGTAATTAACCTTCAAATAAAGGGTCACCTCATTATGAGGATTTATGGTTATTCATGTGTCCCTTGAAAAAGGGTTTGACTATGCCATTTAAGGCTAGGGTTAGAGGTTGTGACAAGCATGGAGTTGCAAAGCTAGTAGAGGCAAGTAATGGGAGCTAGTTGAAGTGGGATAGAAAAGGAGTAATCACCTCTAAGGCTTAAGTGGCATAGGAAGACAACCTAAATGGTGTTATAGTACTCTCTTCTATTAATAAAATTTTTTCAGTTTTCCTTATTTCATTTTTCAGTACCAATTATTTATTTACTAGTTAATACATTTATTAAATATATATAATATTTCTAGAATATTATTTAAGAAAATTATGAATGCAACAAATTAAGCAATTTTATTTTTATGACATCCAAGATTGGGATATCACACTTGTTGGCCCCAAGATTTGATAAAAAGAGAGAGACTAGACTTTAATTCTTCCTGCAATTGTTGATCTCCATCATCAAAAAGAGAGTTGCTACTATAGAAAAGAGAGAGAGAGATACACGAATATTCTCATACCATGGTTTGATGTCATAGAGATTGAGATCCCTTATTCTTTTTTACTAATTGGAAGAGGGGAGATTGATCCATTTTTTAATTATGGCTTTCTCTACCACTATTATAGCCTCTCCCACATTGGTCTAAATGTCCACTCCTATAACACATAGCATAACCACCACCACATAACTCCCACCATAAATTCCCAAGTCCCATGTCAATTATGACTACCATAAATATCCACCATGACTGCCACCATGTCTCCATCACTCAAGTCACTACATAACTCCCACCGTTATTACAATGGTCATGTCCACCACATGGGTTGTTATGTAACTTCTATAATGCTTGGGATCACCATGTTGTCCACCACATTCATAACACCAAATGATAGAAGTTACCTAGTGATTATTATTTATCCACATACATTCTTTCTCAACTACTCAAAACTAGTATTTAATAATATTAGAAAGATTTTGGAGAAAGCATGATGATAAATTTAATGGCCAATAAAACATAGGTGGCCTAGCAACATCTACGAAAATAATTTGTATGGATTTAAAACTCAAGGATTATTAATTGTGATGGGATCAAACATTATCAATCATGGTCCCATGCCTAGCATGGGTGATGTTGGCCTCAACAATTAGCCCCCAAATTTTAATTGCATGCAAGCGCAAGGATAGCAAAACCACAAAAATTTTAAAATTATGCAAAAAATAGAGAATCAAAAACATCATAAAACATAGAAAAATTAAAACTTGAAAGCAAACTATACTAATCTAAACATGATTAAAATAACCATATAATCAAAAGAGAACTAGATGTGGGCCACCCTTACCACACCATTTTATTTAATTAAAATTCAAATATATAATTTATTGTTTTAACTACATATATATATATATAATTAAAATATCATTAAGATCTCATTCCAAATCTTCTCACAAGGTAAAAGTAAAAAGTATGTGGACTACTTTGAGCACAAGACCTATGCTAAACCTAATGAGGAGGACAAGTTTATGTTAGATCATGGCTAGCTAAAACTTTTACGTTTTTTCTTGGGACTTTTTTTTTTGAATTTTGGGAAAATAGATTTAAAAGGAAAATGCAAGCTAAGGTGAGGTTTTTTGCAAAACCCCATCACACTCAAGAAATTATTACATTGCTAATGAAAATTATCCTCATTCTCTTTTTTTTTTTTTCTTGTTTCTCCTTTTTCTTTTTAGGAAACTTTACTTATGGTGTATTTCATTCTCAAGGTAGGAATTCCAACACAAGTCTACCCAATTAGATACACTACCAAAGAACATGGTCCTTTTGAAACTTTGCTCATGGTGCAATTCAACTCTTGTGTATGTACCTTTAATTATAATCTAATGGCATCAGAGCAAGTCTTCTAGGTAACTAGGGATTTTCAAGGAGAGATAAATACACTTCATCTTGTTGTTTATGGATAGCCATGGATCATCACACTTGAGGGTTGTGGCTTATGAGAGGAAAAATGACATTTTCCAAGGTCACCTAATGATTGTGGCTAACCATTTTCCAACATCACTTATCCTACACTCACATGATCATGATAATTACATGATAAGTTAGCATAAATCGTATTTTCCATAATCCAACATAACTAATAAAACTAAAACCTTGAAAAAGACTAGGAGGAATCATATCACTATTGAAATATAAAATATAAATGATATTTCATGTAATAGTAATAGAATATATAAAGCATTATACTTGCATTATTTTCCAATGGTGTTATGATAACCCAACACCTAGTAACTCAAATGACCATAATGATTATTAAGATCATATGAAAAGCACAAATCAAATCAAAACCAATATGCTAAGAAAGAGATGATGAAAATGCAAAGAAAATATGCAAAGACAACTATATACAAATGAAATGCATGATGAAGGGAAAGAAAACATGAAACTAAGAATCTACTAGGTGTCCATGTGGGGCACCTAAATAGAAATGCTTCAGATGAAATGAATTAGAATTCCTATGTAACCTATGTCCTTGGAAATCAACATTTTGTATACATTAGGACTAATGGCATCTATAACCCGAAATGGGCTTAACCACATAGGTAAAAACTTACTTTGAAGACTAGTTTGACTAAATGCTCTACCTCTTTTTAGGACTGGATCTCCTATCTTAAAGGCTTTACCTACATGTTTCTTATCAATCCATCATTTAACAATTTTTCAATGATTAAGATTACAAAAATCAAGACATAATTTTAATTTGATTCTTTGTTTTCTATTAGACACTAAATTTAAATGTTTCATAAAATGAATAATTTTAGATCTTATAAGTTCATTAAGTCTTTCTTTAATATAAGTTTCAATCTTAGGTCTAATAGGTCTAGGTCTTTGTAAGTCATTGAATATAGCTTCTCTAGGAACATGTTCAATTGATACATCATCAAAATTTGGTGCACCTTCTAATGTTTTGATGGTTGGGACCTCATTTATGTATTTTTCCTCCCATAAAGGTGGTAGGTTACCCAGAAAAAATTCCTTTCCATTGCATTGATGATAAGGCAAGGTATGTTCCTAGATTTCTTCACCTTCTTTAGAATATTGATAGGGTTCGGTGGAATCTATATGAGAAAAAGGATTTATTTTTGTAATTTCATTCACATGATCATTTATAGCATGCTTGCCATACTCAAATTCAATAACTCCAATATAAAGATTAGTGTTTTCATTTTACAAAGATTGATTTTCTTAATCAAAGGTTGTAACTACTTGTTTGTAGAACGGCTCTCTTAGTATGACAATATATTCATATTTTCATTTGATAAGGATTAATAGTTATAAGAAATCTAACCTAAAGAAGCCCCCAAACTTGGCTTCAAAAGTCCTAAATAAGAGCACACCATAAGCGGGTGACATGTCCACTACTAAGGTACCTATATAACATGTAAATGTAGGGTATTGTTTAAATTTCAATTTCACTCTTATTAATGACCCTACTACAAGTACGTTATACCCATTGAGTTGTACTACACTTCTCACTTGTGGTAGCATCCATTCCCATAAGATTTTACATACTTCAAGTGGCATGACACTATTAGTTGCTCCAAAATCCATCAAAAAATTATGAACATTCTTTCCTAAAATAATCAAAGTTGTTAGAAAAGGAGGATGCTCTTTCTTGCTCATCATTGAATTTCTTACGTTTTGTACAAATAGTATTTGAAGACTCTCTGTGAAGCGAACTTGCCTTTTGGGGATTAGGGATTTTTATTTTTTGATTTCAAGTGTATGAACATATTATAAATCATCTCTTTCATTTCATTAAAGTGTAAAAGGTCATACATTGAAATGTTAGCTTTAATTCTTTTGAAATCCTCAACTAGATCATAAGTCTTATGTTCATCTCTGGCTTCTTATTAAGGTGGAGCTCTTCTAAGTATAGATGGAGGGTTTGGTTGTTGTGGGAAATTTGTTTGGGATGAGTTGGTTTAAGTATTTGTGTCATTTTGACTAGGACCTCTTCTATTTGGAGGAGTATAAGGATCAATCCTAGTTTGTTGCTATGTATTATTCATAATGTCAGCAAGTCTATGGTAGCGAGTGTTATGCAGGTTGGGATTGCTTACCATAACTCATTCCAATGAGGAAACCTCTTCATTTCCTATTTCATAAGGTAAATTAAGGACCATAAAAGGAGTTTTTCCATTTTGTTAACTCTGGTCACTATCACCATATAGTGCTAAAAATCAGGAACAAGTTTTATCAAAATGTTGTCTAGTTGATGAACCATGATTTGTAAGGCTCTGATATTAGACCCACGATATTGAATCCATGATATCGGGTACATGATATTACAACCTGAATAACAATATCAGATACACGATATCATGATTCCTATGTGAGCCTATAAATACACATTTGGGCATACAAGAAAGAGGGAGTCAGTAGGTGTAAGTGTAGAGTATTTTTGTTCATTTTTAGTTCAATTCAATTCTTTCCCCTAGAGCATGTCTACAGTGTGATGATTGTAATTGTATAGAACCTTTATTCGAGTATGACATACTCGGACACACACATGACTAGCAATAAAGATCAAGATTACTTCATCATTGCAACATCCACTTAGCTCTTAATTACTTTAATTGTTCATTATTACTTACTATTTTTTAGTTAATATTTACTTTCTTATCATTTACATTTCATGTTGTTAATTTAGAATGAGTATGACTTAATCACGAGTATTTAAGTGTGACTACTTGGTATTCTAGTAGCACATCTAGGAGTGCTTAAGTAACATGTGCTTGGTAATCTTAGAATTAGTACATGAGGTCAAAGATGTTTATATATGATTAAGGATGGATGCTCATCACCATTAGTCTAGCTTAAATTCTCTTCTCCCATTTCCTATTAGCTTAAACAAGGTTATTTCCATTGTCTCTAGGAGTAGCACTAGTTTAGGACCACATCATACACCTCACCCTAGACTAAACCATACATGACAAAGTAATTACTAGTCCAAGTGGGAAGATAGAAAATTTTGATCAATGTGTAACTATCTAAATACCACAACTAGTCTATCTACCGAGTTCAATCAGATTGTTCATGAACACTCATATTCGTATTGTTGAGTGTAGGGGTACCTCACCACCCATCATTGGTGTCATTGCCAAGGATGATGCTAGTTATTTAGATTAGTCACATCATACAAGATCACTGTAAAAAAGTATTAATCATGTATCTTTTATAAAGAAGTAATTGCAAACAATTCACACACAAGTTCACAACAATGTCTCTCTCACAAGACTATGATAACGCAACAACTAGTAAGGCAATTCATTGGAGAACCAATGAATTATACGTTGATGAAGATGAATTTTGGAGTACTCAATATAATGCATGGGTCTCCTAGGTATATAAATAAAGACAACATCATCCTAACTCAAAAATTCATAACCTACCTAGTGACGATGAACCCCTGCTGGCCACTAAGAGCCTAATGCATATACAAGAGGTTGTTCGAATATCCATATCTACAACATCATTTATAAGCCTTCCATGATGCTTGTATATGGAACAATATTGATAATTGGTGGCAAAAACTTAACCTCTTCCCTACAACACTCATTTTCAAAGAAAAAGTATGATATAGGTCTTTAAAACCAAAATCAATTCAACATTGGTCAACAACGGTAGAACTATTTAATGAAAGATATAAAACCTATGCAAGAGTGTCAGCCTTGAGGAAAAAAATCCAAGAATGGAAGCAAGCATAACTTGAACCCTTGGACATGGCCTTAGAAAGATATTATGCATTGTTAAATAGCTACCCAGGCCATGGTTTCTATGAGGAAAGGCTAATGTATCACATCATGGATGGGCTCCATAATGAAATAAGGGAGACCCTAGGGATGTATGCCCTAGGTCAACCATATGAACTACGAATCCACCAATTCCAAGAGCTTATTAAGCGGGTAGCAAAAGAAGAAGGAGAAATGACTAAATGGGAGAATGTTGAAAAATCTCAACGAGACAAGAATCTCAATTTAACAAAGGTCCATAACCAAGAAGAGGAAAAATAAACTCATCCCAAGGAGGTGGAATCATCTTTGCCAGTACTACAATCACTAGATGAAATTGAGGCAAAGATCAATAAGATGATAGAATGGATACATAAAAAATGTGGAGAATATGCCAACACTATTAGAGGTAGGACCATGATGAACCAAGAAACAAGACATTTGGGAAGAAGGGTTGAAGAGAATAAGGATAAGAACTCAATTGTTAATCATATGTATGAATGCAACATTTTCTTGTATGATCATCCCAAAGGCCAATGCCCAATCTTATCACATTTACATGAGCATTGAGAAGGAATGTTACATCTAGAGTTCATACAAAAATACCATGTTCAATCATAATGGCAACAATCCCAGTCATGGGGGAGGTCACCCTCAAACTGGTCACACCCTTCATACAATATAAACCCGAGCGCCTATCAAGTTCAACATCCTATTTCCCCAACTAGGTCAACATCCTCTCTCTTGCCACATTGTTATCATTCTCCTAAATACTATAAATCCATATCCTCTCCAACAGGACCACCACCTCATGTACCTTATGCTTCTCCTCAACCTCAATACTCTCATTTTTCACCTCCTTCTACATTGCCACCAATTGTGCCTAAAGGATTTGCACCACAGTATCGACCCACGAATGTTACTTGTGCTACTACTATCAACCACAATGGGAATCTTCCACAACATCAAAGGCATCCCTTCTTTAAACATGATTAAAGAAAGGGACAACACTATTCCGAGACCACTGCATCCTTTGGTTTAGCATAAGTTCAACACTGTGGTGCATTTTTCTCCTCAAATGCAATGCCTCATGTTACCTGATCAGGGCCACCGATCAATACTCCAACAACCATGTAGCCCAATGAATATAACCACATAGGGAGACATATTGATCCTTACATAACATCTTACAGTCAAGGATGCAATACTGGGTCAACTCCATATCAATTAACCACATCTTCTAACTTGCCCCACTATGTCAACTTTAAGACAGTGTGTGCATCCCAATTTGGGTACATTCCAACCACTACATCAAAAGACACCCAATGGTTCAGATATGACCAAGTTTCAATATTTCCAGCATGCATGGATCTAGACCATCCATTTATTAATTCTCACCATGATCAAAAGTAGAGTCATCAAGGATATCCCCCATTCTAACAAACATAATTAATAAATGTTTTTCCTTCTCTTTAATTTTACAATTATTTTTTTCAATTTATCATCTTTCAATTTTTGTTTTATCTTTTTTATCATTTATGGAAAATCTCATCTATGAATAAAGCACTCATGTGATTCATTGGTTGAGGTGTTGTTCTCTACTATCAAGCCTCGGGTAACTAATTATTTGGATAGCCAGCCCACAACATCCACCCACCCATTCTATTAATAAGAGGATCTACTCTGGGTATGATGATATTCTTGACATCATTAAAACTTAAAGTAATTTTGTGCTCATTATGCCCAGAGCGAATAAAGATGGACTAAGAAGGAATGACGAGGGTGTGACATCAAGGGGACTTTTGGATTCTTTTTGGTGACATCTATAAGAGCTATCATGTAGCATAGTTGTACTAAGATCCTTGTAGATCTAATGCAAAATGGGAGTAAGAGTAATGAGGGCACTCAATAAGAAACCTAATTCTATTCTAGGGGATCCCACTAGAAAGACATACACCCATGACTAAAGGTAGATAGCTTCTCTATATTATGCATCAAAAAATAGAGAAAGAACAATGAGTGTGCCAAAACAGCCAAAAAAAAGGAAAAAGAAACGATTAATACAAATGTGTAGTAGAGAAATTCCAAATCACTCCTCCCTTGAATGAAATTCCAAGTGATTGTATGCCTTGCTATCATGATTCTCTTATGGTTGTCTATCATGGGATGTAACAATGTGATGTCACTAATCAGAGGAATGGACTTGGTCTTGATTTTGGAGCAACAGGCTAATGACACATTAATCATGTCCTACACTCAGGATTCATTATGCCCTAGGCCAGTTACCTTATGTCCCAATCTCTACAATCCCTTCTACAATTCACCTCATCTCATTGTTCATGAATTTGTGACTCATGTCTTGTGTATCATTGAATTCATATCTCATCATGGTGGTCTATACATGTGTGTGTTTTGTACAACTGGTGGGAATTACATTTAACCCTTTTAGTACCTACAAACATTTTTAGGTATGGTTATGTAAGGGCATCATAGTTAGGAACCTGCTTTGGGGAGGACCCACTTGTGTAACCTTTGTAATTTACACTCATTGCACATCATCATCACATCATTTTATACCCTCCAAGTATTGCATTTCCAATGTTATTCTTGCCTTTATAATCCTTCTAATTCAAATGTTCCTATGCACCATCACATGTCCTTTTTCCTCATTCTATTTATGAATTTCATTGTCAAATTCTAGCCCATTATACTTTTGGTGCTATCCAATCTATTCAATGTTATCCTAGACCTTTCACATTAACCTCAAATGCCTCATTTTTGGCCTTGGAAATTCAGAAATTCATTAATTTTTCCAAGTACCATATTTTCAATGGGTCATGATATCAGGTACCCAATATTGAGTCCGATGTGATATCAGGTCTATGCTATTGGGTACGTGATATCATGTCCATAAAAACTATATATGGACCCCCTGTGCATGTCAACATAATTATGCACTATTCATGCAAGGGGAGTTAAAATTTTCTTCCATGAATTTGCTAGCTTGCGCACCTATCATTCAAACATTCATAACTTGCTCGATAATGCTTTGATTCCTATTCTGATTGAACTTGCCTAAACCCAGAGTGTTTAGCTTAGTTGTGGGGGAAGGGTATGCTTCACGTTGGGCATAATTTTTTCAAAATTCATCATCGCCTAAAGGATATTATAAAGGGTAAATTACCATAAAAATGTTAAACACATTACCAAATCAATTTTATCTCTTCACCCACACCATGAGAATTAAATTTTGGGGTCACCTAATCAAATTAGGCCAATATCAAAAGTTTTAAGGGACATTCTCATAAAATTCTCAAACTCTAGATCACACTAAATAATACATGAATTTATTAAAGGCAACAAGTAAGATATAAATCAAAATTTGTAAGTAACCTTAGTAATAGTTGACCCTGTGTGATTGTAGATGGCCCCAAAACATGGATAGCAAGGAGGACCCTCTTAAGGTGCATCCAAATGACCAATGAGATGTAGAGGCTAGGCGTCTCTTGAGAGACATACAAAATATGAGGCACAATCATTTAGCATCCTTCAAGAGCCTCCTGTTACTATGCAATTTGGACAGGCTAAAGGAGAAGCTAATGGAGCACCTAAACAAGGACAACATCTCACATTGTCCCAAAAATGTGTTCAAGAAATTCATGAAAGGTCGACATCAGTAGCCATGATTGTGGAACTCAACTTTGAACCTTTCACTAAGCTTTCTCCTAAAGTAGTTACAGACCAACTCAAAGGGTTCCCATTATGGCCTATCCTCTTTGAAAGTGGTGCCTGGTACCTGGGAGGGATGTACCAATTTTGGCACAATAAATAAGAAGGCACCACCATTGATATTGGTGGTGCTTCTATGGATTTCTCTACTAAATTCATTTTGAAAGTGTTAAATCTTCTAAATACAGGGCCAAAAGTTGCTCACCTATCCACTTGCTCCGATGTTGATGTATGAAAGATCTACTTGAAAAGGGTGTATGGCAAAGAAGACAAGTCATATGGAGAGCTGACACTTGAAGAGAGAATCTACTTCAAGATCGGCACATATCACATCTTCCCCACAAAAGGATTGAATAGGATCTCCATTTATGTGGCTAGAGGAAGTGCTATATTGATGGGTAAGGCTAATGCTAACCTACCCAATCTATATCTTATAGATATTTTAAGGTGGCTCGAAGAATGCAAGATGGGGAAGTTCACATTGCCCTTCCCTTGTCCCATCAAGAAGCTATGTTGATATGCTATTTTGGGTTACACCAATGAAATCCCTAGAAAAGCCCAAAATGCTTCATTTTCTAAATTTCTGAAGCCACTAGCCCCAAGAAAAAGCACTGGTGAGACACTAGAGTTGGAAGAAGAATAGATGGTGGGGCTCACTGCACCTCAAACTATAGGGCCTAGCCAACTTCCAAGCATAAGGCCCAGTTAACAATAGGAAGTGGGGCCCAACATAGGCTAGCAAGACCAACCACCACCACTACCACAAGACTATCGACCGTCGATGAGTCATCTTAGGGCCATCACTGAGATGGTTAATTGGGCAAGCCATGATGAGACCAATCTCTTTAGGGTCATAGACGATGTCTTATGACCCATGGTCTCAATCAATCGCACATGGGGTGAGGTATCAATTCAAACAAGAGGAAGGAAATCACATTGGTCAAAAAAAATCTCAGGGAACACTACATCTTTTCAAGTGCAATTAGAAATTGGTGAAGGTACCATAGTAGTGGTCATGTAGCACCAAGATATAGCAAGAGCCATAGAAGTGGTCACAGGCCACATAAAAGAATCATTCAATATTCTTATTGTGCCACCAGTAGACTTTACGGGAGCATGTAATGCTCAACCTTTGGTTGGTCCCTCGATGACTCCTGTGTAGCATGAGGATGTTCTAGATTAGTTGCTATAGAAAGGACAAGTGATGATGTCCCTATTTAGCATCCCTCAAGATATCACAACAACTTAGTCAAACCTCATCTCCACAAAAGGGAAGCTAGTTATGGTAGAGATCAGGGTTGATCATGCAAAGATAGAGTTGGAAAGACTCCAAGAAAAGCTTGTCACCCTACAAGCTACATGGTGGAACCCATCTCAATTCATCCCTGTAGACCAGCTAGAGTCCTTCAGGATAGAGAAGCTTAATAAATTTTTGGTAGAAAATAAAAGAGTGGTGAAGGAGAAAGAGAAGGCCAATTGGGATGCTTCCAAGGCACAAGCTCAGATATATCCACATGCCAAAGCACTCAAGGCCATGCAAGAGGAGAATAAACAACTTGCCACTGACAATCTCCAGTTGACCACCATGGAAAAACAAAAGAATGTTCTCAGAGAAAATTTTTAGCAATTACAAGAACAATTAGTTAGGGTCAACTAGGACATGAATCACTTGGCTAGAGAAAACAAATCCTTCTCAATGGAGGAGGTATGCACAATCCATAAAAAAATGGCAATTGAAATAAGCGCATGGAAAAATGAGGCCAAGCCACATGAGAAACTGAAGGAACAGTTCTGGGACCATGTGGGGATGTACAAGGAAGTAATTGAAAAAGTAATCCATATGGCCAAAGCTCACATTAACACCTTCATTGTTCAACATGTTGATTGGTAGGCCATATTGGATACCTATGTAATCACCCACCAAGCAAAGCTTAAAAGCCAAGACCTGCAAATATATGATCTTAAAGCCAGGACCTGCAAATACAGGATCTTACAGAGTACATGGAGCTAGAAAACCTACGGTATGCCAACTTGGCCATGTTGATAGTAGGATGTCTAAGAATAGAATTAGAGAAGCATGTAGCAATGACCTTTGCAAAGTATGATATATAGATTTCTGAGCATAAGAAGACACTATAGAAATTAGAAGTGAAAAATTCTGAATTAGAGGTGGTCAAGGCTAGCTACCAGAGACAAAAGGATGTCATAGTAAATTTATCTTGACAGCTCATGTATTATCAAGAATACAAGGACAACGCCAGAGCCTATGAGGAGGAACGATAGCTATTCATAGCTTAGTATGTCATGGCCAACTAGATGTTCCCACAACTACCATATCCATGGAAGGTGCTGACTCCATCAAACATTGGAGCATCAACATGGATGACACAGGATTCCCAAAATGAAGAGGAAAAACTCTAGGCACTTCTTCAGAGCCATCAAATTCCAAAACCTAGAGCACAAGATAAGGGGAAGAGACCCATGGATGAACCACCACCACTAAGAACTACATGAGTTCCAATAAATTTCGTAATTTTGTGTCTGTATCCCAATTTTGTCATGTTCAAATCTCCACTGGAACATGAATAAATTCCTAGTTAGTTAATAATCCCATACCTATCCACTGTGTAATCAATTTGGCTTATTCTCAGTTTTTAAAACTTGAGGATGATTTTTCATTCATTCATGGGGGTATGATGAACCATGATTTGTCAGGCTCCAATATTGGACATACGATATCGCTACATGAATAATGATATCGAATACACAATATCATAATTCCTGTGTGAGCCTATAAATACAAATTTGAGCACACAAGAAAGATGAAGTCAGTACGTGTAAGTGTAGAGTCTTTTTGTTCATTTTTAGTTCAATTCAATTCTTTCCCCCACTGCATGCCCACAGTGTGATCATTGTAATTATATGGAACCTTTATTCGAGTGTGACATACTTGGACACACACATGACCAGCAATAAAGATCAAGATTGCTTCATCATTGTAGCATTGACTTATCTCTTAATTACTTTAATTTTTAATTTTTATTTACTATTTTCTTTAGTTAATATTTACTTTCTTATCATTTACATTTCATGCTATTATTGCAGAATGAGTACGACTTAATCATGAACATTTAAGTGTGACTACTTGGTATCCTAGTAGTGCATCTACGAGTGCTTAAGTAACATGCACTTGGTAATCCCAAAAGTAGTACACAATGTTCAAGATGTGTATGGATGATTAAGAATGGATGCTCATCATCCTTAGGCTAGCTTAAATTCTCTTCTCCCATTCCCTATTATCTTAAACAAGGTTATTTCCATTGTCTCTAGGAGTAGCACTAGTTTAGGACCACATCATACACCTCACCCTAGACTAAACCATACATGATAAAGCAATTACTAGTTTAGGTGGGAAGATAGTGAACTGCGATCAAAGTGTAACTATCTAAATACCACAACTAGTCCATCTATGAAGTTCAACCAGATCATGCATGAATGCTCATATTCGTATGGTTGAGTGTAGGGGTTCCTAGCCACTCATCACTAGAGTTATGGAGATGACAATAATCATTATTGATTATTGTACTTGGCTTTTTAGATTGTATGGGAATCTTGTTATTATTTCACTTTAATTCAACTACTTCATTGGAAAGTTTTTGAAGCAAAGTTAATATCTAGGTCATCTTATTTTGAGTTTGGGTTGTAGGTTCATCAGGATTGGATATCTCATTTGGGTTTACGATGGATTGGATGAAGGCTTTTGATTGCACATCATTCAAACCAATGATAGATGGTAGGAATGAAGAATATGTGAGACCCTGAAAGTAGCATCTGTAGGTTGAGTCATTTGAATTGGATTATCAATGTTCATCATCTCAAATTGGATTTGAATTCTATTTATGAGGGTAATTTGTTCTAACTCAATAGCTTTGTCCATCACTCCCTATATTTCTATTATGTTGGAATTAGATTTGATGGCATAGGCAAAGAATGAGTCAATAGTGGATAAGTAAAAATTAAGGATGCCACCAGGTTGTGGATGTATCTCACTTGGCACATAGGTAAGCTGGTAAAGGAATCTTAGCTTGTAGTCATGAACATTTTCCTTAGGTATTTTCCTCAAGATTGTGAAGTTGCTTGATGCTATGGCAAGGCTAGTGAACTTGTCAAACTAAATTAAAAACTTATTTTTTAACTCCTACCATGAGTCAATATAGGCATTTGGGAGCATCAAAAACCATTAGATGGCTTTGCTCCTAAAAGTTGTCACAAATACCCTACACACTATGTCATTTTATACAATGTTATGGATCCCTAGTAAGGTTTCAAAACATTGAATATGTTGGAAGTCATCACTAGTAGGGGTTGCGGAATTGTAGAACAAATTTATATTTTGGAGTGATTTTGGGATATCATGGTAGTTAGTGAAGTTAAAGGGGTTGCTCACCAAGGAAGCTGGGGGTTGATTAGCTACCATCTTAGTCTAAGTTATCCTAGGAATAGAACCTGGGAAACATGAAGCTCATTGTTTCCTTAATGTAAAGTGACAGGTAGCTAGTCAGTTAGGGGTAGAGATAAGTGATTCTTGTTGGGAAGGTTTGCTCATAAAACAAAAATTATAGAAAATAAATGTTAAAATAAAATTATAATATTGCATAAAAAGAGATATTGTATCTTTGACAAAAAAACACTAAAATATGCTATATAAAAAATGTACTTTTTTCTAAAAAAAAATACTAAAATATGCTATTAAAAATTTTTCTAAAAGAAAAATGAATGCATGAAATTGAAATATTTATAAAATTTAAAAGAAAAACAATAAAATGAAAAATTTTAGAAGAAAATATAAAATTGAACCAGCTTACCACAATCAAGACTTAGGTAAGGACCAGCAAAACACAAATCTAAAAATGGAATTGGATAAATAGGGGGTTTAGAAATTTGAAAACAGGATTAAAGATGGGTGACAAGAATTGGGTGATAAGAATTTTAGGAAATAGAATTTTGGGATTAGAAAATAAAGAAAAAGAGTTTTTTAAAACTAGGGCTAATAACAGAGATTTTAGGAAAAAAAAATAAGTGTTGAAATTGGTTCAAGAAATGAGACATGAACAAGAAAAACTAATATGGGTAAAAAAATAGATAGAAAAATAGCCCTCCTTCTAACACCAAAAAGGTGTTGATGCATAAATTTTAAATGCACCAACACATAGGGAAAAAACTCATTTGAGGAGACTATTACATAGGACACTTCCCATGTGAGTACGGAAAGCTAAGAATAGTCTTGGCTAGAGAGGACCATGTGACATTCCAATAAAAAAAGTAAATTAAACTAAAAATTTGGGAAATTTTAAATAGAATAACTATCTTGAATTTCAAGACTCAATGAAAATACAGTAACTAGTGAATTTAAAACTTTTTCCTTGTCTCCCATTATTGTTGTTGGTTTGTGCTATCTCATCATTGCAGATGTTGTCACAGCCAACATTGTTCATAGCCACTGGGACAGAAAGAGAGAGAGATATGTATGTTGTTCCACTACTAGGAACCTTGTCATAGGCTACCATGCAACCTAGCATTGCTAGCAAAAAATCCAAGAAGAATGCCTATTGCAGCTTCACCTTTGCCTAAGAGAGAAAGAAGATAGAGCCCTACTACCATTGTAGTTTCATGCTTTGGTCCACTGCCACCTACTAGGGAAAAAAGGAGAGAGAGGGATGCCACTACTATCCACTACCATGGGACCAATGACATTGTTGTCAGTGCCTATTATTTTCCCACTGTTGATGCAACGTCTCCATATGCTCTGACATCTACTAGAGCCACATGACACATGTTTGCATCTACCATGTATGATGTTGTGCTGATCACCATTTGCAATGCCTAGATTGAAGTAGGAAGAGGGAGAGAGAGGAAGAGAGCTTCTAATGCTTTGTGCTATCATGAACATGTTGCTAACACTCAACATCCATTCGCACCACCATCTACCACCACCTGTCTATGCATCACCTACTTCCATCATTGTTCAAAGCTATCACTGAAGAGGAAGAGCCTTTGATGTGTGCTATCAAGAGAGACTGTTGCTGCTAACTAAAACCTCTAACATGCATTACACAATCACCTAGCAAGCACCCCAAATACCTCTGATAAGTTGCTTACTGCTCATCCACCATTTGAAGCTATTGTTACTAGTGAGAGCGGAGGTTGCCTGCTATAGCATAAAAAAGAAGGAAACCACCATTTGTTGGCTTCCTCACTGGCCGTAGGATTTGACTGAAAGAGAGAGAGACTAGACCCCAATTTTTCCTACAAGTACCAACTACCATCATTAGAAAGAGAGTCATTACTATAGAAAAGAAAGAGAGATCCCTTGATGTTCTCCTACCATGGTTTGATGTTAGAGAGACCAAGATCCCATGTTCCCATTTTCTGATTTGGAGAGGGGAGATTGATCCATTTTTCACTTGCAGCTTGCTTTGTCACCCTTATAGCCATTCCTGCACTAGTCTGAATGCCCACTCCCATAACGCTTGGCGTAACCACCACCATGTCTCTAGCACCTAGGCCATTACACAACTCCTACCATTATTATGGCAATTACATGCACCACCTGAGTTGTTCCATAACTTTTGTAATGCTTAGGACTACCACGTCATCCACCACCTTCATGACACCTAATGATAGAAGTTACCCAATGATTATTATTTATCAACATAATTTTTTTCTCAACTTCTCAAAACTAGTATTTAATAATAAAAAAATATTTTGGAGAAAGCATGATGTTAAATTTAACGATCAATAATACATAGGTGGATCAGCTACATCTAAGAAAATAATTTGTGTTGGTTTAAAACTCAATGACTCTTAATTTTCATGGGATCAAACATTATCAATCATGGCCCTATGCCTAGCATGGGTGATGTTGCCCTCAATAATCACATGTGAACATGTATGCATTGTGAAAAGGATTCTAACTATTTCTATAGTAAGAAAAAATTTAAAAATCAAAATAGTTAAACTTAGAAAGTTACAAACTTTAACTTCTAACCTTTATTTTAAAATTTCATGTATATACCACTATTCCTCTCATCTCAATTATTATTACAATCATGTTTTTATTCCTCAGTTGCTCAAAACAATATAGATGCCAAATTAACATGTCATACTCTTTTCCATCTAATCACCAATGTAAAATCTTTGAATACTATACTAATCTAAATATGGAATGTGATAAACTATGTTACAAGCATGTAACAATAGTGGATGTCTTGCTAAAAGATTAAAACCAATTTTTTTAGTTAATTACTATAGTGCAAACTAATTTTGTCAAAAATAGATATATTTTGGATAATGTTGTTATAGCATTGAAGGGTAGGTAGTGGTTTGAAGATTCCAATCAAGAAATTGTTTTTTTTTTAAAGCTTGATTATGCTAAAGCATATAATAGAATTGAATGGTAGTTTATTATTACTTCCCTTCATAAATATGATTATAAAGAAAAATTTATTAGAATGGTGGAAAGTCTTTTTGCAAATGCTAATGAACTTATGGCTAGAAATGTTGATATTCCTAATAATTTTAAGCCTGAATTCTTAATTAGAAAAGGTTTCCCTCTTTCTCCTTATTCCTTCATCTTTGTTAAAGATTTTTCATGTCATGCTATACAGAAGGACCAAGAACATAATTTTCTACAAGGCATATGATGAGTGGCGAGTATCCCTACAATCAACCATACAAATACGAGCATTGCACGCATGATCCAGTTGAACTCCATAGACTAAATGCCTACACGCCATTTGGAAAACTTGGGGCTAATTAATCGTTGTCTTCCCAGGCTTGCTTGTATGTGTCACAGTGTATGGTTAAGCAAGTCTGAGGTATATGATTTTTTTGGTATTTTCAGTTTTTCTCCTATGCTAAGAGGAAAGGGTTGAGAAACTAAGTCTAACTCTAACTAATACACTAAGTTCCTAGCTTTAGCATCCATTCCCACTTACCATACACACCCTGAACTATGCAATTGTGGC
>MNCI01023527.1:385406-398341 GCA_015680685.1 Gnetum montanum | reverse complement strand
CAAGGTTTATCAACAAAGCTCATCTTTATTTCTGTACACAACTTGCGTTCAGGTACAAAGCTGCTCGAATAAAGATCCGTTCACTTGGGGACTCCTACTACGGGTACATGGAAAATAATCTATCTTTGGGGTGATCAATCCACTAGAGCTTCACTAATTTAAGCCTAAGATGAGGAATAAGGGGAGTGTTGCCTCTTATTTATAGATATGGTGGCAGACCGCAATATCACGTACGCAATATCGTAGGGGATGACGTGATATCATGAAGGTTGCGATATTGTAGACACGATATCGTGGCTCATGCGATATCGCATCCCATCATACCCCCATGACAAAATGAAAACTTATCCTCAAGTTCATTACAATGATATTGGGTAGGTATGGAATTATTGAGGGAATGGAACTAATGGGATGACATGTGAACAGATCATTATTACAAGACTTGACATAACTGGTGTTCATGATAACAAGGGTGAACACCTTATTACAATGACATCAGGCCATATTTGGTAGCTTGAGAGAAGAGAGTAGAGAGAAGAGTAGAGAAGAAGAGAGAAGAAGTCTTACTGCTGCCAATGCCCAAATTATGTCTTTTGTTGTCCATCCATAAGCACATCATCAATCTTGCTCCTTGCATAAGTGCTTCAGTACTACTCCATTCCAAGTGCTCCTTCCAGATCTACTCCTGTTATTGCATGATCACCATCTGCACACACAACACAGTTGTATATTAGCAAGGGTAAATGAATTTCAATGTGGTCATACCTTGCTTCGGTGTAAGTCCATTGGCTGGGTTGTGGTATGGCTGATATGGATATGGGAATATATAAATGATGACTACCAAAGGTGTAGGGGTTAGGAAGAAAATCAATCAAAAAATTTGGGTCTAGGAGAAAGTTGAAAAAATTATGCCCCGTACCCCCATGACTAATCACAAACCTCTAGCAGCATTAGAATGGAGAAAGGAAGGAATAAGGAAGAGAGATAAAAGAGACAACTAAGACATCGATAAAAGAGATGTCAAGATGGAATGAACAAAACAAAATTAATTGTAAAATATTAAGGGAAAGAAGTTAACTAATGTACCAAATAGGAATGTTAGTGGGTCCTCCCCAAAGCAGGCTCATGCCCTTAGTGCCCTGAAAAACACACATTCAAAGAGTCCATAGGCTCTGGGAATGTCCTTTGGAACAAGAATTAAAGTCTTAACTGTGAGAATTTACCAACAAGAAAACAACATATCTACCAGAATATACACTAATGATACAATTGGCAATGAGGTGAACAATGGAAAGAAGGGTGGAGAGAAGAGGATGGAATGGAATTCCAAGAACAAGGTGGTGTACAACCCCTTGTGTATTGCATGATTAATCTGACTTGGCAAATCTCATTCCAACTCTGGCCTCAAACCAACCACATCCAGCGACTTTGCATCAATACACTTAGCCGAACCATCCACTGGAGGAACAAAAATGCATCTCCAAGAGCCACCACCATTCCAATGAAACAAAGGAGAGAATGGGAAGCGAGAAGGGCCTTAGTTAAAGGGAACAATTTTGGTTCCATAACTAGTGCTTGTAGCCCAAGTTTATTCCATCTAAGGGGTGTGCTTTGAATTCTCACCCTTTCTTCTTCTTCTTCTTCTTCTTTTTTTGTGTTTTGTGTTTTTGTGTGTGAGAACCACACCATGCAAATACTTTTTATTTTTATTGTCTCAGCTTCCGAAAAGTGGGTAACATCGGAACAGTAAGAAAACTTAAGAAGAAAACATCCATGGACCCAAGCGAATGGCCAACACAAATGCATCAAGTTCCCTTGAAGTTACACTTGTTTCAAATCTTGAGTCCTTCCTTAGTTTGAGAAGTACCCAATCACCGATTCGTTAGAGTTCTTATTAGGAAGGGTACTATACATTTCCAAGCCAATAGGAACCATAGACTTTGGTGGATGGAAGGATGAAGTGGACTGATTGCCTGCCATATCAAAAGACATACCTTAGTGTCAACATTGTAACTTTAAGGTGAAAACCAAACATTAGCAACCAATAAAAAATATTTCATACCATTGTTTCGAACACTTATTTGGTGACAAACTTACATGGTGGATGGCACACACACACACACACACACACACACACACAAAATGGAAAATTATAACGATGTTGTAAAACAAAAACATGAAAAGTTAAAGAAAATTGTAAAACAAAAACTTAAAAAGAACCGAGGGCCCCATATGATTAGCATAGGTGGCCATCTCCCCCATGACTAAATTGTAAGGGAGAGATCCAAAATAATGAGCACCTGTTTGAATTTCTTAAAAGTGTCCAACCTCTCCCCGCTGATGTTCTTAGGTTGAGGGGTGGAAGTTGGTAACACTCATATTCCAATGTGTCTATGCCCCTGTTATTAACATGAGTTTCCTCAATTCGTTCCATGCATATTTGGTTGCTCTTCCTAGTAACTGTCAACCACTGGGTATCTACTACTGGTTTGTTTGTTACATACAAGCATCTTTGTTTCAAAGTCTCAAGGACACACCTGTTACATGGAGACATTTCTTCCATGTCATCACCTAATGAATCACTGTATGTGATGCATGGAACTTTCTTCTTCTTGATCTTTCTGTAAATTTTTATCTTAGATATTTGCAAGGAAAGATCACAGATCCCTAAGTACACATCTACTATACTTAGCCATGGCCTTCCCATTATAATTGGGAAGCCCCCTTCATTGTTAACTTCAATCACCAAGAAATCGGCTGGGTATGACCACCCACATAGAGTGGTGATGATGTCCTCCACCAATCCTAAGGGAATGTTGATGGATTGGTTAGCCAGCTATAGTTGGATGTTACTCTTCTTAAGTTGGGGAGGGTTCCAGGCTTGATACATTTCTCGTGATATTAGATTGACTCTGGAACCTGAGTCAAGAAGAGCCTGATGTGGTGCATTTTTGGCAATTTGCAAATGAATTAAGGGGCTCCCAGGGTCAGATAGTTTCCTAGGAAGCTGGCCTACCTTGATCTAGTTAGTTACAGTATGTGTCAGCATAACCATATGCGTATAGTTCTCTTGGATTGAAAGGTGCTCCGAAGGGTTAGGTGTTGGAGGCCTATACATGTACTCAACTACCTGTTGTTGTGAGAGTTTGTCTAGGCTCCTGGTTCTAAAGAAGGGCCTCTTCTTTATACAGTTGTCAGAACCAGTGCCAAGTTGAATATTTATAGTTCTCGTGGTGTTACGTTGCTACGGTTAAGTAGGTAATTCCCCTTGCATTATTGGAACCAGTTGTATGGGAACTACAGGTGGAAGAGGTGTGGATGGAGTTAGAGGATGGGATGAATGTGAGATGCCTCCTGGAGGATAAGGAGTCCTCCTAAAGTACTCCTAAAATTGGTAGTGATGTTGGGGAGTAGTGTGACTCATAGAGTCACCTGGAGAAACCGGTTGTTGCACATAATAACCATAAGGATCGGACTGCTAGTAAGGGTAATGTTGTGTTGGCGGTGGCATCCCCCATGACTGTGGGTATTTCCACTACTGATATTATCCAATGGGATATGGTGGAGTTCCACTTGAATAATACGTTAGTGGTTGGTGGAACTGTCTTGGGTCACCTTGTGGATAAGGTAACCTTCGGGGTGTTTTCCGTTGATTGAGTCTTGGATTTAGTGCATACACCCCAGACTCCTATAGATGTGAGATAACTGGGCAACATTCCTTAGGATGGTCATAGTACCAAACCTCACATCCACCATCATCATTTGTGTCTAAGTCCACAGCCTCATCGAAGATATGAATTTTCCCCTTACCCTTGTTATGTGAAGGGCTTAAATTTCTCTACTTTGTTTTACCTTTGTCACTACTTCGTTCCTCCTTAGACTCTTCTACGATTTTCAAGACTGTTTCAATTCTTGAGTCTAAGAAATCCCACATTTGATCTACCTTGGCCAATACCTTGGTTGTTAATTTTTGGATCAACAAAGTTTTCCGGTTCACCAACCCTTCTAGTGGTGACTCATCCTCCTCATCACAAAATTTCACTCCCTTCTTGTGAAGGGAGGGATCACTGTTGAATTCTTCTGCACTTTCCCTCTTACCTAGTTCACCCTCTTCTTGAGCTACTTGTTCCAACAAGCTTTGTACTTCATGGGCTCTAAGTTGTGATAGCCTCCCTTGGGCATAAGTCCCAAGGGTTCGTCTCATTTCATGCCTTAGCCCATCCACGATGTGGTGAAGTTGATCCTGCTAAGCGTACCCATGGCCCGAGCAACGATGTAGCAATGTATAATAGTGGGCCATGGTAGCATCCAAGGGTTCATAAGCACCTTGTTTCTAACCTTGGATTTGCTTACGCAAATTGGACACTCTGGAGTATGTTTGATATTTATTGTTGAAAAGTTCAAGCATCGTACTCCACCTCTTGATGGTTTCCGGTTCTAAAGACCGGTACCAACTCTTTACTTCTTTGATGAGTATCCTTGGGAACAACTTAAGCTTTTTCCACTCATTATCTATATTTTGCAAGGCACAGGCATTGTGGAATGCCTGTAAATGATGCTGTGGATTAGCATTGTATCCCCCTTTAAAACGTGGGATATTATTTATGTCCAAACGCTTGATCCGACTATATTTTAAGTGCCTTGTGCGAATCCTAACAGCCTTTGTAATGTCAAGCATACTTCAGGTTGCGAGTAGGGGTTTTTCATAATCATTTATTTCATAACATCTGTGATGTCTTCGTGGTTCCCTACTCTCCCAACATCCTTGCCCTTGTCCTACCTCTCGACCTTCCTGTTGAGGTCTCTTGTCTTCCTTACCTTTACCCTCACCGTTATGTTCATGATGGCTACGCCCAGATGTGGAAGGAAAGGGTGAGTGATGAGATGAAGGAGAAGAAGAAGGGGAGCCATCACCATGACAATGTTTCTTACCTTCTCTTCAGCTGCTTCGGCCTCGATCATTGTAATGATCTAAGTACCCATCCTTAGCGTGAGTTGTTGTTCCTTCCGTGAATAGTTGGCGTTCACAGGGATCAGAACCCATGGTATGTACAGTTGATCGAAGGTTCTGATGCCTTACCTCCTCACCATTGTTAGGAGGAGGAACATCCATTTTAAAGGAACCTATTTTAAGGGGTTCCTCATCTCCTATTTCACTAAGGACGTGTGGGACCTTTCCCTTCAATAGTCTATGTTGACTCTCCTACCTTAAGTCCCTCACACATTGTGTGTCTTTGGGATGGTAATCCCTCATATCAAAATCTTCAGCAACGTATTCAACAAATAGTTCTATCATGCCAATTTGTGCCAAGGCAGAGAAGAGCATGTTAGAGACTGATCGATCTGGAGGTAACATGATGTTACCTTGTAGATCTCTCCATCTCAGTTGTTCGTCTTGATGGAGAATAAAGGTAAAGTTTGGGATATACTCATCAGGATGAGTATAAACTATCTTATACTATTTAGGACTTGGCTGGTTTTGGTTATGTGTTGTATGTTGTCGACTGTCTTCAATATTAGTCCTAGGTGAATTAACTTTGTGAGAAGAAGTCATTTTCATCAGTGTACTATTTCACTATTATATAAGTTCTTAATTAACTAATTAACCCAAAGGTTCGTTAAGGCTCACAACAATGTGAATGATTCCTTATGTTCTAATTGGCGTACAAACACTTAGTCCCCAGCAACGGTGCCAATGAAGAGTGGTGGGTATCCCTACACTCAACCATAAGAATACGAGTGTCGCATGCACGATCCGATCGAACTCTGTAGACTAAATGCCTACACGCCGTTTGGAACACTTGGGGTTAATTAATCGTTGTCTTCCCAAGATTGCTTGTATGTGTCACAGTGTATGGTTAAGCAAGTCTAAGGTATATGATTTTTTTGGTATTTTTAGTTTTTCTCCTATGCTAAGAGGAAAGGGTTGAGAAACTAAGTCTAACTCTAACTAACACACTAAGTTCCTAGCGTCAGCATTCGTTCCCACTTACCATACACACCCTAAACTATGCAACTGTGGCTACCAAATGCTAATCGTTACTAGGATCACCACATGTAACGCACGTGCTCGAAGTGGTTATACTGAGGCACTTAACTAACCTAAGTGTGATAAGCATTCGTTCCTCGGCTAACCGTACACATCCTTGAATGATTGTAACCAAGTCGTACTTATCCCACGTTCTAGGAGTTGAGGGTGAGAGAGACTAATCACGATAAGTAATGGATTCCTTGACTAATCGTACACATTCGTAAATGCTCGTAATCAAGTCATACTCATACCGTGGTAACAACAGGTAATAAATAACAAGTAGGAAATAACATGTAATAAATCTATTCCATGTATTGCAAGGTTTATCCACAAAGCTCGTCTTTATTGCCGTACACAACTTGCGTTCAGGTAAAAAGCTGCTCGAATAAAGATCCGTTCACTTGGGGACTCCTACTACGGGTACATGGAAAATAATCTATCTCTGGGGTGATCAATCCACCAGAGCTTCGCTACTTTAAGCCTAAGATGAGGAATAAGGGGAGTGCTGCTTCTTATTTATAGATATGGTAGCATACCACGATATCGCGTACGCGATATCGCGGCTCATGTGATATCACGTCCCATCAGCATCTTTATTGAAAATAATGTTATTACTTGATTAAATATGTATTTTGCAAATGATTTTATTTTTATGATAAAAAATGACAAAGCTATTATATATTATCTTTTTTATCATGTTGATCATTATTATATATTTTCTAACTTAAAGATTAATTAGTTCAAATCTTCTATCTTTTGCTATAAGGGGTTTTAAGAACAGGCTTGACATTTTTTGAAAACGTAAGATGTTTTCAAATTGTTAGGCATTCCTTTTTCCTTTGTCCGATCTTCAAAAACTTTATGGAATGTTCCAATGAAGAATATTGAACAAAAACTTATTAAGTAAAAGGAGAAGAAGCTTTCAAGGGTTGGTAAATTGAGTAGTTTACAAACATATTATTTAAGCTACTCGTGTGTACTATTCTTCATGTTGGGCTCCTAGTATTTTTGGATATCGTTGCATTGATTAACTTGTGGATTTTTACAAAGATTTTCTAAATAATTTTCTTCTATTATCAATTCAAGGTAACGTTATTCAATAGTTGATGCTTCAGCTGAATTCCTAAATGTTTCTCTTTAGTTTTCATTTTTATTAATAGGAAGCCTTTAGCAGGAAGTGAAAACCTATTTGGGTGCTTAAGCAAGTTCTCATCCTTTTTGTATGCAAAAGATAATGTTTTTCAACATTGATTGTAAGGATGAAAACCTAAAAAGACATTCCCAAAACTGTTGGGTCTTTTCTTTTTGTTTTCTTTTTGTTATTTTGGAGTTTCTCCTTGATTCTCTACTTTTGTACTCTAGATTTTTATTTTTAATATATTTATTTTTTGAAGTCAATACCCAGTGTAGTCCACGTACATACCATATATACACCTCCTTTTACTAACCGACTTTGTTTAAATAAAATAAAATATAAGGTCAAGAGCCTAATTTTCTTTATGCAAAAAGACACTGAATTTTTCACCAAAACTGCACTATGTACATGATGTGGAGCAGACCCAAAATGTATGGTCACGACATATTACGACATGCTGCATGCTCTTCCCACGTAATACAAGCAGTCTGCCTCATTTTCCGTGATAATTCGAGCAATCACAGAGAAGTGAATAGTGATTGCTACCTATCCTAGTTAAAAATAAAGGGGCACCACAAAGCATCGCCAAAGACCTGGCCAAGTTTGGCGGCTGGAGCTAGAGCACCGCCCAGATTGGTGATACGATAACTGTTGCCGTATCTGCCACTCTCATAAATATCATACATCCTCATGAATGAGCACCGGAAACATTACGAAGAAACAGTGCCATTTTTGTGAGTTGGCGACGGTCCCGAACCGAATCCAGTCACTGTATAAAGTTCATTCTTTTGCTCCTTAGCCAACGGCACAGGCATACCCATCGCAGCCGTAGCAACCTACTCAGTGCCCACAGCCACACCATTGTTACTCTTTATTCCAGAGAGTCAATACTCAACTGAATAAAAATCCAAGCCCCTGCCTGACCCTTGTGATATAGCCATATTTAGAAGGTTTTATTCATGTCAGCAGCCATCTGCAACGATGCTCAAATAGACTTTATGACTTCGCAAGGCAGCGTCTATTTCTATGCCTGGGTTTACCTTTTGGAATATTCATTGGGATGTTGCTGGATATGTTTCCCGGTAGTAAATAAAGTAAAATATATCAGTATATAAAGCTGTTATTGCCTAACGTAGTGGTAACTACCTCAATTGTTTTTCAAATATAACATTTAAGGTTCCATTCAGTTTAAATTGACATTTAACAATGAAAAGAGTTGAAGCTCCTTTTATCCGCCAAAAAATTCTCAGTAAAAAGATTCTTAGCAAAATCTGATTTCAGCAATACATGTTTTCAGCATCATTTTTCCGTCGGTAGGTCAATAGTGGTTTGGGCAGTGTTCTGCAGGCAGCATTCGAAGGAATAAAGTTTAAAAGATAAGATGCGGTATGGACCCAGCCACAGCGCAAACCCATTATCCGATTATTGATGGTTTGGAACATTGTGAACAGTGCATTTCAGAGAATCGTTGACTACAATAGGCTTAAGACGCAATAAAAATTTGGGTCCAACTCCGATATACTAAAACTATAAAAGACTTTTTAAGATTTTAACTATCTCAAGGTAAGGAGAGCCCATAAATGCAGTTACGAAAATGGACCGTAGACGTCCACATTAGACTTGTTCGGTTTGCAAGAAGTATAATCCCTACCAAAAACTTTAGGAGAACAAGATTCCGGCAAGTATGTATGAATGATTTGGACAATAAGAATTAAAAAAAGACGGGCATGGGAACTCGACGAACAGAGATCTCCTCTTTTGCTAGGCTGAAGAAAGCGTATGAAGGCCATTCTCCTTTGCCTCACAACGCTGCACAACTTTGTCTACAAAAGCAGTCCTTCCCGCTACCATGTGCAGCCGCCCCATTCTGCAGAGGTCCTTCCTCTTGCAAGCTGTGTGCTCGTGATGCTCCTTTCTGTTACCCTAATTACTTTAATGTTCGCTTAATCTTGCTAAAGGCAAACCATTCAATGTTGACTCACCATTGCTAAAGACAGACAATTTGCAGATGTATTTTTGCTACAGTAGAAAGGTAGGAGAAAACAAAGCTTTCATTTCATTCCATTTCACTTCAAAGTTCAAACTGTCGCTAATGTTTTACGTGTTTGGCAAAAACAGTACCATAACCATTTGTGTGGATGCATATAATATGTTTTACATGTTTGGGATTATGGATTGTAATGTAATACAAGTGGAATTGAAATTGAAATTTTATTAAATTTATAGATTCTTTGGATACATTATATATTATTTTTGAAATTATTGTTAACAAAATTAGTAAGTATTTTTGGTAATATTTGAAAAAACTCAACAATATTTCATATATGTCTAATATACTTCAACATCAATATTATAAAAGAAAACTAAGTATAAAATGACTAGAGAAATGTAATATCTATAAAATACATCTTCACGATGTTTTCCATAATAAAGAATTAATTTTCTTTTGCATAATTATAAAATGACCATGATTTAAAAAATTAGTTGATGTGTCATTCTTTTCAACAGTCTCATTGCAACTACAATACAACTATGTTCAAAACCATTTTCAACCAAGAAATACTTGGATAGATGCAAAAAGAAAATAAGCAATATCAATAACCTAGAAAATTAACAAAAAAACTTCATGTAATGAGGATGTTTGAGGGATCATTTTGATGCTATGCTTGCTTCCAAATTGAAGATCCTTATATTTTCACCAACAAAATGTTTTGGATTCTTGTTCCCAATTGTAAATCATGTTATATATAGTTTTCAGCTACATGCATGTAGGCTTGTTTTATATCTTAAATACAAAGAAAAGGTTTTAAATATATTTTTTGCTAGGTTGTTGGTGATGAGTCGCAATTTAGTCAACCGTGATATCGCGTACGTGATATCGCAACCTGTCTCCTCATCTATAAATAAGAGGTAGACAGTTCCGATAGGCAGTTCTTCAGTTTTTGGAGTTAGTTTTGATTTTAGTTCTCATTTTTCCTCTCAACACTTTTTCTCCCAGTGTATGCCCGTAGTGTGGTGATTGTAATTGTATGGCATCCTTATTTAAGTGTGATTTACTTGGACACACGCATGACCAGAAATAAAGATCGAGACTACTTCATCATTGTAGCATTCACTTGGCTTAATTATTCAATTAATTGTTATTTACTACTTTCGTAGTTAACATCTTCTTACCCTGAACTCGTGTTAAATGTGGAATGAGTACGACTTGATTACGAGCATTTAAGTATGACTACTTGGTAACCCAATAGCGTACCTAGGATTTGCGCTTGGTAATCCCAGTGGTAGTCATGCACGAAGTCCAAGATGTGTACAGATGATTGAGGAATGGATGCTCATTGCACTTAGGCTAGCTTAGATTCTCTCTCCCCCTTTCTCTCTTAGCTTAGTTAATATTATCTTCCATTGTCCTCAAGAGTAGCGTTAGCATAGAAACACATCATACACCTCACTCTGGACTAAACCATACATGACAAAGTTAACACTAGTCTAGATGGGAAGATAGCGAACTGCGACCTAAGGATAACTGTCTTGATACCACAACTAGCCCGTCTGCGGAGTTCGATCGGATTGTGCGTGAAATGCTTGTATTCGTATGGTTGAGTGTAGGGGTACCTTGCCACTCATCATTGGCACCATTGTTGGGGACAGTGCTAGTTATCTAGATTAGTTATATCATACAATGTCGTTGTATAGGAATTAACGATATATCTTTTAGAAAGAAATAATTATAAAAAGTCACATATAAATTCACACACAATTTTACGACCATGGCTCTCCTACAAGACTATAACAATGCCACATTTAGTGGAGAAATTCATTGGATAACCAATGAATTATATGACAATGAAGATTGGAGTACTCAACCTGAGGTAGGGATTTCTTACAAACATAAACAAGTCCAACAATGACCCTAGGAAGGAATAACACAATTCCAAGGCCACTGCATCCTCCAACTCAGCACAAGTCCAACAATGTGGTGCATCCTTCTCTTCGAACCCGATGCCTCATGTTACTTCATTAGGGCCACCAATTAACACTCCAAAAATCATACAGCCCAATGAACACAACCATGGAGGGCAACACCCCGATCCTTGCATACCATCGTACGGTCACAAATATCATAGTGGGTCAACTCTTTATCCAAGAACCACACCTCATAAATTGCCCCACTATGTTTACTATAATTAAGTGTGTGAACCCCGATGGGGTAAGTATGACCAAGTTCCAATATTTCCAACATGCAAGGATCCTCACCTTTCATTTATTAATCTTTTCCATCCTCAACCATTTAGTTATGGGGGATATTCCCCATTTTAATAACAAACAAGATTAATACATATTTTTTTTTTTATTTTACAATTTTTGTTTTCCAGTTTTTCATCTTTTAACTTCTTGTTTTATCTTTTTAAAAGGAATCTTTCCTACGAATAAAACACTCATGTGGCTCATTGGTTGAGATGTGTTCTATGTTATCAAGCCTCAAACGATTAATTATGTGGACAGTGAGTCCATTGCACCCACTCATCCATTCTACAAATAAGAGGTTTTTTTTCGAAGGTACAGTGATATTCTTGACATTCTTAAAACTTAAAATTAATTTTGTGTTTATTGTACCTAGAATGAAGGAGGATGGACCAAGGGGGAATGATTAGGGTGTAACATCAAGGGGACTTTAGGATTCTCTTTGGTGACGTCTGTGGGAGTTATCATGCAACGTGGTTGTACTAAGATCCTTGTAGATCTAACAAAAATGGGAGTAAGAGTAATCAAAATGGCACTCAAAAATCCAATGCTATTCTAGGAAGTCTCACTGGAAATACATGCATCCATGCCTGAAGGTTGGCAACTTCTCTAGATTCAGCAATCGAAAACAAAAACAAAGACAAAGGAAGTGCCACAAAACAAAAATCACTCCTCCCTTGAACAAAATGCCAAGTGATCGTGTGCCTTGTTGTTCTAGTACTCTCATAGTCGCTTATCATGGGATGAAACAATGCGGTGTTATTGATCAAAGGAATGGACTTGGTTCTAATCTTGGAACGAAGGGTTAATGACACATTAATCATGCTTTACATGTAGGATTCATTGTGCCCTGTGTCAATTACCTCATGTCCCAATCTTTACAATCCCTTCTATAGTTCCATCTCACCTCGTTGTTCATGTAATTGTAGCTTGTGTCTCCTATAACATAGAATTCTCACCTCATTCTGGTGATATTTACATGTGTGTGTTTTGTTCAATCAGTGTGGATTACATTTAACTCTTCTAGTGCCCACGGACACTTTTAAGTGTGGTTACACAAGGGCATTATAGGTTGGAACCTACTTTGGGGAGGACCCACTTGTGTAATATTTTGTAATCTTTCCTTATAACATAGCTCACATACACCATTTCTTACCCTCAGCCTATTTTTCATAACATTCTTTCCTTACTACTATCCCTCTGAATTCCAACGTTTCTATGTAACCATTGCATGGCCTTTTTCTCTCACTTACCACTTGAGGCCTTATTTCTCAAGTCAACCCACATATCATTATTTGTGCCTTCGACACGAGTTAAATTACACTAGAACCCTTAAACACCTGCCACATGTCCTTAATTTCCATTATTAATTTCCGAAAAACCCTAACATTTTGTTATCTTTCCTCGGGCCTAAACATTGTTAGGCCACGATATCATGTACATGATATCATGGCTAACACGATATCGCATACGCGATGTATCATACACGATATCACATCCCACCTAACTATATATACAACACCC
>MNCI01023527.1:348455-385283 GCA_015680685.1 Gnetum montanum | reverse complement strand
GCAACACTTAGCATCATTTTTAACAAATCATGCGGGGGAGATTTTTGAATTTTTCTCTATGACTTGTGAGTGTGACACCCTTACTTTTCTACCTATATCTTGCTCACTAGTACTCCGATTTTAATTCCATCTGAACCTACTTGAACCTAGAGTGTTCAGCTTAGTCATGGGGGAGGGACACATGCTGAATAGCACATAAATTTTTTGGAATTTATCATCACCTGAAGGACATTATCAAGGGTAATTAGCTATAACATTTATAATAATTGTGCTAAAAATAATTGAATCCCCTTAAGTACATTGGGAAACTAAAATTGGAAACTACCTAAGTAAAAAGGACCCACTATTATAATCTTTCAGGAAATATCGCATGAAGATAAAATAAGTTAATTAATTAAGGCAATCAGTAAGGTATAACTTAACTTCAAAAGCAACCATACTAATGCTTGACCCTGTGTGATTACAGATGGCCCTGAAACATGGACAACAGGAAGGTTCTGCTCAAGGTGGAAGTAAATGACCTAGGAGAGGCAAAGAACAAGTCCCTATTGAACAACATGCAGAGCAGGAGGAACAATCATTTAGCATTCATCAAGAGGACCCTCCTACCATAAAGTTTGGGCAGGCAGAAGGAGGAGCTGCTACAGTGCCTGAACAGGGACAACATCTCACATTGCTCCAAGATTGTGCTCAGGCTATCCATGAAAGGTCCACATTCACTACAGTGATTGTGGAATTAAATTTTGAATCTTTTGCAAAGCTTGCTCCCGAGGCTATTAGGGATCACCTCAAAGGGTCTCCCTTATGGCCTACCCTCTCTAAAAGTGGTGTCTGGTACCTAGGGAAGACGTACCAATTCTGGCATGACAGAGAACAAGGCACCACCATTAATATTTGTGGTGTGACATTCGATTTCTCTATGTAGGCCATTTTAGAAGTATTAAACCATCCGAATATAGGGCCCAAGGTTGCTCAATTGTCTACCTGTTCAGACCCCAATGTGCAACAAGTTTGGTTGGAAAGGGCATATGGCAAGGATAAGACATTTGGAGAGTTGATGATAGAAGAGTAGATCTATTTCAAAATTGGAACATATCACATCTTCCCAACGAAGGGCTCAAAAAGAATCTCAAAATATGTGGAAAGAGGATGTGCAGTGCTAATGGGAAAGGTTAATGCTAACCTACCTCATCTATACTTGACGGATATCCTAAGGTAGTTCGAGGAACGGAAGATAGGGAAGATGGCATTACCCTTTTCTTGCCTTATCAGGAAGCTATGCTGGTGTGTTGGTATCAGGGGATACACTAATGATGTCCTCCAAAAAGCCAAAAATGCTTCATATGTTGAATTGTTAAAGCCACCAACTACAAGAAAAATCATTGGTGAGATGTTGGGACTAGAATAAGAAGAAGAACAGACGGCTAGACCAACTACAACTCAACTTGCAGGACCCATCCAACTTCCAAGTACAAGGCCTAGCCAACAATAGGAAGCAGGGCCTAGCATGGACTAGGATCAACCATTGCCATCACAAGATTACAGAGTATCGATGAGACACCTCAAGGCCATCGTTGAGATGGTCAGTTGGGGAAGTCATGATGATGCAAATCTCTTTCACATCATGGATGATGGCATACAGTCCATGGCTTCTTTGGATCACACATGGGGTGAGGTTTCCATTCATACAAGAGGAGGGAAGACTATTTGGTTACAGTAGATAGAAACTAGTGAAGGGGCCACAATGGTGGTCATGCAACACTAGGATGCAGCAGGAGCCACAGAACTGATCACAAAACACATTAAGGAATCGTTCAATGTACCACTTGTACCACTGACAGATCTCACGAGAGCACGGGATGCTCAAACTTTGGCCAGAACCTCAATGACTTCTATAGAACATGAGCATGTGCTTGATTGATTGCTACAAATAGGACAAATAATGATGTCTTTATTTCACATCCCCTAAGATGTTACAGCAATTCAATCAAACCTCATTTCCACTAGGGGAACCTAGTCTTAAAAGAGGTGAGGGCTGAGCATGCTAAAGTAGAGGTGCAAAAATTACAAGAGAAGCTCATGGCCCTACAAGCAGCACAGCGAGACCCTTTGTAATTTGTCCCCGCTGACCAGTTGGACAATTTCAAAACTAAGCAACTAACCAAACTACTAACAGAGAATAAGAAGGTGGCAGAAGAAAAATGGAAGGCTATTTGGGATTCCTCTACAGCACAGGCACAAATTCATGCACTTATCAAGGTACTCAAAGCCTTACAGGAGGAAAACAAGCAGCTTGTTACCGAAAACCTTCGGTTGACCGTTGTGGAGAAGCAAAAGAATGTTCTCGAAGTAAATTTTCATCAGTTATGAGAACAATTCATCCTATTCAACCAAGACATGAGCCATTTAGCAGGGAGAATCGAACCCTCTCAATGGAGGAGGTATGCACAATTCGTCAAAAGATAGCTATCGAAATAAGTGTGTGACAAAATGAGGCTAAACAACATGAAAAGATAAAGGAGCACTTCTAGGACCAGGTGGGGATGTACAAACAAATCCTTGAGAAGGAGATCCATATAGATAAGGCCCACATCAACACTATCAATGCTCAACACACTAAATGACGGGCCATATTGGACACATATGCCTTAGCCCACCAAGTGGAAGTTAAGAATTGGGACCTGCAGATTCAGGATCTGACAAAATACATGGATTTGGAAAACCTACGGTATGCCAACCTTGCAAGGTGCCTGAGAATAGAGCTCAAGCAATAGGTAGCTACCACCTACATCAACTATGAAACAAAATTTGTAGAATGCAAGAAGATATTGCAAAAAATGGAGATTGTAAATTCTGAACTTGAGGTGGTGAAGGCAAGCTACCAAGGACCAAAAGGTATCACAATATATTTGGCTCGATGGCTTGCAAATTTTCAAGAGTACAGAGACAAAGCTAGAGCCTACAAGGAGGAACGACGGGTATTTGTGGCCTGGTATGTCAAGGAAAATCAAATGTTTCCACAACTACCCTGCCCATGGGAGGTGTCGACTCCATCAAACATCAAAACATTAGCATGGAAGTCATAGGTTCCCCAGACCAAAGAGGAGAAACTCTAGGTCATACTTCAACACCGTCAAGCCCCAAGACCTAGAGCACAAGACAAGGGGAAAGCACCTATGGAGGAGCCACTGCCACCAGGAACTACATGAGTTCCACCCATTTTGTAGCTATAGCACATTCTTTATGTTCTGTCTCTAATTTTTTTTGATTCCACACTACATCATGAACCCATTTTCACCATCCAATAATCCTGTACCTATCCACTATGTAATCAATTGAGCTTTTTCTCAATGTAATTCAAGGACGAGTTTTCATTCAGTTATGGGGGTATGATGAGTCATCATTTAGTCAACTACAATATCACATACGCGATATCACAGCCTGTCTCCTCATCTATAAATAAGAGGTAGAAAATTTTGATAGGAAGTTCTTCAATTTTTGGAGTTAGTTTTGATTTTAGTTTTCATTTTTTCTCTCAACCCTTTTTCTCCCAGTGTATGCCCATAGTGTGGTGATTGTAATTGTACGGCATCCTTATTCGAGTGTGACGTACTTGGACACGCACATGACCGAAAATAAAGATCAAGCTTACTTCATCATTACAACGTTCACTTGGCTTAATTATTCAATTAATTATTATTTACTACTTTCTTAGTTAATATCTTCTTACCCTAAACTCTTGTTAAATCCAGAATGAGTATGACTTGGTTACGAGCATTTAAGTGTGACTACTTGGTAACCCAGTAGCATACCTAGGATCTATGCTTGGTAATCCCAGTGGTAGTCATGCACGAAGTCCAAGATGTGTATGGATGATTGAGGAATGGATGCTCATTGCACTTAGGCTAGCTTAGATTCTCTCTCCCCCTTTCTCCCTTAGCTTAGTTAATATTATCTTCCATTGTCCTCAGGAGTATCGTTAGCATAGAAACACATCATACACCTCACTTTGGACTAAACCATATGTGACAAAGTTAACACTAGTTCAAATGGGAAGACAACAAATTGCAACCTAAGGATAACTATCTTGATACCACAAATAGCCTATCTGCGAAGTTTGATCGAATCATACATGAAACGCTCGTATTCGTATGGTTGAGTGTAGGGGTACCTTGCCACTCATCAGTTGGGTACTACACCAAAAAAACACAATCAGTACTTGGGCTAAGGTTAAAAATGTTAGCGGTAAGGTGTTAACCAGATTTTAGACAAAATCACTCACTATTGATCACTTAGTTACTCTCCAACATTGCATAGAGTTTGCAAAAAAGCCTAACAAAACAAATTAATTTTGTTAGTGGTTGCAATTGCATAAAATTATACCCTTTCACAATTAGTTATAGCAACTCATAAAACTTGCATGAGGAAGTGACTATTGAAATTACACATAGAAATTTAAAGAAAAAAATTTCAATTCCAAAGTAAAATTGGAGTTATGTAAAGTTGGCCACCTTCTCCAACTCTCTTTATTATTTTTATAAAATGACCAAGATACTCACACTATCAAATTAAATCCTAAGCAGCGGATCTTCTTTTGTATATGAATGATGTACCCTTGATCTTCACTGTAATAGAAAATATGCAAAGTATGTTACAAGTTCTAGACAATTATTGTTGCTCATCTGGTTTTGGAGTAAATGTAGATAAAACCAATTGATAACTTACGATATAAGAAATACTTGTTCTAACTATTATTTTGAAGGTACCAATGTGTAAAGAGTAGATTATTTTATTTATGTAAAAAATTACATATGGGGGAAGTGTATCAAGGAAAGAATAGTAAGAGTTTTCAAGACTTTGTATGTTATCAAAAGCAAGTATAAAGACTTAGGACTTTGGGCTTGGAAGGTAAAAGAAATTTTTTAGAATATTATCTATTCTACTCTATTGCATAGATGTGTTGTTTGGAGACTTGGACTTTGGAAAGATATTCAAAGAATTTTTCCTTATGGATAGATTACAAGATGCTAATACCTTACCCAATGTTATTAGATGAACATGATTTATTACTGTTAGAAAAATTGAAAAATCTAATCAAATCAATAAATTAACAACCTTTTGTTATAAATTGAATAAATTAGAATTCGATTAAAATCATCAATATTAGCAAAATAAAGGATATATGCCCCCTCATGTTGGTAGTAACATTTTTCATTTTTTTATGTAAGAGCTTAGTTCTCCTGGGTCCATTCCAATTACCTAATTGATAAGTTTACTAAGGTTAGATGATGCATGTAAGACTAACAGTCCTCGGTAATGGCACCAATGATGAGCAGCTAGGTACCCCTACACCCAACCATACGAATCATGAGCATTCACATGTGACTCGATCAAATTCTGTAGACTGTAAGCACTTAACATACACTAGACCCTAACCAGCAAAACCTTGGGTTAGAACGATCATTGTCTTCTTAATCTCACTTGTGATCTTCTATTTATGATGGTTAATTGAGATTGATGCTAATGATTTTTATAGCTTTTCACTTTATATTTTGGCATCTAATTAAGGTATGGAAAGTAACGAATGAACTATTATCTAATATATAATTATCCTAATTTGTATTCTAACTATTCCTAGCATACGTATGTGATCCCATCTTCTGGGCATATTTTGAGCATCCCCTAAACACTACTGGGTTGCCAAATGTTAAGCATCACTGGGTTACCACGTGTTGGGTTTGCGTTCAAGATGGTCGTACTTATGGTTTCTATGAACTATGAATAAATAATAGAGATTAAACTAATAATCAGAGAAACTTAAGCAATTATCAAAGCATATAAATATTAATCTATTGAATGCATTAAATGACTAATTCCAAATGCTGCAAGGAATGCTTGATGAGTTCATCTTTATTGCCGTCACACCAATGGGCTTAGATACATCAATGCTCGAATAAAGAGCCGGTCACTTTTCTTACACCTACTGCAGGCACTTGGAAAATATTCTATCTCCTAAGGGAACAAACTATAAGAGCTTCACTACGACTGACAAAAAGGTACCTCAATGAGGTGGAAGGCCCTCTTATTTATGGGGCCACGTCGACACATGGAAGGATGCATTGATGGGGCTGCATCAATGGGGGTGCGTATACGGGGATGCATCGGCATGGCCATGTATATGGGACCTTGTATATGCAACCTAGTGAACGTGATAACCAAAAAACACCTCATCATACCCCCATGACTAAGTAAAAACTCATCCTCGAGTTCCTCTTACAATTTGGAAGGTATGTACTTTTATTTACAACACACATGACTTGACACACACATGACACAACATCAATTTTACCAAGCGCCTGAGTTACAGAGAAGGAAAAGTTACCAAAATGATGATGCTCAAAGACAAAATTGAACACCTTGCTAATCCTAGAGCCTCTACCATGAAGAAGGATGCAAAATTATCAAAGAAGATCACACCGTCCCTAGGGGTGGTGGTTCCAATGGACCTTCACCAGCCTCTAGCCCATGCGGTGGCATTGGCATGAATGAAGGCTACCTAGTAGCAGCTCCAACTTCTGAAGGCAACCAGAAAGCCTGCAAGAGAGCCCTCATCTTTTCCTCCTTACTTCTATGATTGTTCACTGTCTAGGCAGCTTCACTAATGTGTGTTGGAACTGGTACCTCCCAAGGGCATGGCAACGTTAGGAAGAGGTCTTTTAGGTTCACAAACCAAGCTACAAACTACTTTTTTTCGATGTCAAATGCTCAGATTGATGCTTGTAGCTGCTGGTAGTCATTCATCCAACAAACCAAGTTCTCCACGACTACACGTTGTTGTTCAAAGCTCATGCCGAAGACCTCGAGTTTCGCATTTTCTATTTCCAATTCTACTTCATCGCTTTGTGCACTTGGAACTCACCCTCGTATAAACAATACGAGATGGCCAATTTTTTTTCCAATTTGGACTGTAGTCTCCTAGCTGTGAGCATGGCCAGGTTTGCATAGCGAAGGTTGGCGAGCTCCATGTACTCTATCATTTCTTCAATCTACATCTCCTTGAGGCAAATTTCAGCCTAATTGTAGGCATTTAACCCATCAAAGATAGGTTGCATACTTTTCCTCCTTCTTGGAGCTACTAGAGTGCTTGGTTCATCTTGGCCTTTACAACTTGAATCTTCTTCTCATTTACTTCCTTTTGTAGTCCCACTTGGTCCCTGTAATGATTCTTGACTTTTTCAAAATTCAGGGCCTTGTTCTTCCAAGTGGTGATTTCAATGGCATATTCTTGTTGCAAAGCCCAAACCTCCTCCATGGACAAATTTTGGTTCTTAGTTGCCAACCTTCTCACGTCAACATTCACCCTGGCTAGCTCTTCTTGTGGTTGGTGGATAAAATTTTTCATGTGTTCATTTTCTACACCAACATTACGTAGGAAATGAACCTCCACGATCAACCTAATGTTCTCTTGGAAAACCTCCATAAAGTCCTTATTTAAATTATATGCTTGAATTTCTACCAAGGACTTATCAAAGATCACTGACTCTCGCTCATCCTCAACTATTTGAAGTTTGAGCTAAAGCTATTGAAAAGATTCATCTCTGGTGATTTCATAGTTAAGGAGAGCTGGATCAGCAAGTTTGGTTCTTAATTGGGACACTTCTGTTGCCAAGAATTTGATAGGTGATTTGAGTAATTTCAAGTTGCCCTTCCAAAATGAGGCTCTTACCCCTTTACGAGAGCAACTCCAACTGGGTTGCTATGATGTTGTCCAGAAGGTCAAAAACATCTAGAAGTGGTTTCCTAGTTCCCACCAGTCAGTCCAACAATTCCTCATGTTACGCTACATCGATCTTACTACATTAGATTCCAAAAGATGCCTGTACATCTTGAATTCCATGAACATCTAGTATAGGTGTCGCTGGTGCATTAAGAGCTATAGAAATTGTATCAGCAACCACTTCGTCCGTAATCTCCTGTCCTTGATGCTACATCACCAAGACTGTTTCCCCTTCACCATCTTCCAAGCATATCGAGAAGGTAGTAGCATTCCCAGAGATTTTTAAAAATAGCTACTAGGTTGATACTGTTACCTCTCGAACACTAGCATCTATCCTTGCTGGTACTTGTATTTAGGCAATGAAGAACATCGACCCTACTCTTTCCAGCAAGCTGACTGATTAAGCCACTTGCTCCAGGTCACTTATTATAGGGCAATAGACCAAAGGGTCTTCCCCTCCACCAGTCTTACCAGATTACTCTTGCTGGCTCAAGAGTGATTATCAGATCTCGCGGATGTGTTTTGCAATGATTTGTGAACCTAACCTTGTTGTTTTTGCAGGTGGTGAAGGTGGTTCCTACTCCTATGTTTACAGCATGGCTGGAGTCCTATCATGAATCATTTCATGCCAGGAGGCAATCAGGGTGTGTTAGATTGTATCGTTGGTGTACCATGCTATCCCTAACCGTTTGCATAACTTTCTAATTAGGCAAGGGAAGGCGAGAGCTCGTCTTCCAAATTTTCTTTTGGCAAACTTTTTTTCAATTTCCAAAAATAGTAACTGTGGAAGAATTATTAGGAACTTCCCACTTAGAGTGACACATGCACAAGCTTAGAAGGCCATGATTTTGCTAGCTCTTACTATTCGATTCAGATGGTAAAATGTGATCTTTGAATATACCCTCTCCATTGTGGTTAAAGAGTCGAACTCCTTGTGGTCTATCCCATAGCATCGCCTGATCCACTCCCTTTTTACCTTAGCGTCTACTTGTTTTGGGATCTCCACCACATCTACTTTGGTCTCGAGTAACCCCAAAGCTTGTGCTATTTCCTCTAAAGAGTAAGAGACATAAATGTCTTTGATTCTTACTCTAGACCCCAGTTGCTGATTTGTCCAGAAGAGATAGGTCTCTCCTAAGTACCATTCACCACTGGTTATGATGATTGGCCACATCGAAGAGTTTTGCAGTTGAAGCCTCATAGCTTTTGATGTGTTCTCGAGGAATGGTCCAAAGTTTAGCTCTGGAGAACCATCCATTACACTTCACGCGATTTGATAGCATCAAGACAGGCTTGGGTCAGGGTGACCTGAAGTCCTGGTGCTATCCTTGGAGTCTCATCCCCTTGTGATTGGTCACTGGAAATCTCTTCTTCGGGAATCTACTAGACAGATTCCACATCAAGTCCTTTGTGGAGGGGGCCAGTTGCATGAGAGCCCTCCACATGCTCTGGTTGTTGCACACCTCGTTCCCTTCCTATTTGCGGGCACTTGTCCCTCGGTTTTGATGGTCCTTTGTCCCTTGGATGTCTTGGTTTGGGTACTGATGAGTGACGAGGTACCCCTACACTCAACCATATGAAACGAGCGTAGCATGCGAAATCCAGTCAAACTCTATAGACTAAATGCCTAAACACCCCATGAAACACTTGGGGTTAATCATTCGTTGTCTTCCCAGACTTACTTGTTGTTGTCACGATGTATGGTTAAGTAAGTCCGAGGTATATGATTTTTTTGGTCTTTTTAGGTTTATCTCCTATGCTAAAGGGTGAAGGGTTGAGAGAACTAACTACTCTAGCTAAGGATCTAAGTCTAAATTAACTAGCATCAGCATCCATTCCCACTTACCATACACACCCTGAACTATGCAACTGTGGCTACCAAATGCTAATCGTTACTGGAATTACCACACGTAATGCACGTGCTCGAAGCGGTCCTACTAAGGCACCTAACTAGCCTAAGTGTGATGAGCAACTAATTCCTTTACTAGCTGTACACATCCGTAGATGCTCGTAATCAAGTCGTACTCATCCCATGTTCTAGGAGATAAGGGTGAGATAATCTAATCATGATGAGTAGCTGATTCCTTAGTTAGTCATACACATTCATCAATGCTCGTAACCAAGTCATACTCATGCCGCGCTACTAGGAAAGAAATAAATAAAATTAAATAAACCTATCCATGTACTACAAGGTTTATCCACAAAGCTCATCTTTATTTCCATACACAACTTGCATTCAGGTACAAAGTTGCTCGAATAAAGAATCGTTCACTTGGGGGACTCCTACTATGGGCACATGGAAAATATTCTATCTTTGGGGTGATCAATCCGCTAGAGCTTCGCTACTTCTAGCCTCTATATGTGAAATGAGGGGAGTGCTGCCTCTTATTTATAGATCTGGCAGTGGACCGTGATATCACGTACACGATATTATAGGGGACGACACGATATCACGGCTTGTGCATATCGTGTCTCATCATACCCCCATGACTGAATGAAAACTCATCCTCGAGTTCCTTACAATAATATCGATAAGGTATGGAATTATTTAGGGGAATGGAACTAATGGGATGACATATGAATGGATCATTATTCCAAGACTTGACAAAACTAGTGTTCATAACAACAAGGGTGAACACCTTATTACAATGACATCAGGCCTTTGTTGGTAGCTTGAGAGAAAGAGAGAGGTAGAAAGAATTGTTGCTGCTAGCAATGCCAAGATTGCGCTTTTCATTGTCCATCCATAAGCACGCCATCGATCTTGCTCCTTGCATAGCTGCTTTAGCACTACTCCATTCCAAGTGTTTTGCTCCAGCTCCAGATCCAATCCGTTGTTTATTTAATCGCCACCTGCACACACAACACAATCATATATTAGCAAGGGTAATTAAATCATCATGTAATTGATACCTTGCTTCGATGTAAACTCATTGGCTAGGTTGTGGTATGGCTGATATGGATCTAGGAAGATGTAGTATTGATGACTACCAAAGGTGTAGGGGTTAGGAAGAAAATCAAAATTTTCAGGGCTAGGAGAAAATCGAAAAAAGTGGGCCCTGTACCCCCATGACTAAGCACGAACCTTCGGTAGCATTAGAATGAAGAAGGGAAAGGAGTAAGAAAGATAGATAAAAAGGGACAACTGAAAACAACAGTGAAGTGGATGTCAAGATGGTAATGAACAAAATAATAATGAATTGCAAATTGTTAAGGAAAAGAAGTTAACTAATGCTCCAAATAGGAATGTCAGTGGGTCCTTCCCAAAGCAGGCTCATGCCCTAAATGCCCTGACAGACCCACATTCAAAGAGTTCATAGGCTCTAGGAATGTCTTTTGGAACAAGAGTTAAAGTCTTAACCGCAAGAATTTACCGAAAAGAAAATAATACATCAACCAAAATAGATACACTAATGATACAACCGGCAATGAGGTGAACAATGAAAAAAAGGATGGAGAGGAGAGAAGAGAATGGAATGGAATCTCAACAACAAGGTGGTGTACAGCCCCTTGTGTGTTTGATGATTAGTGTGACTTGGCAAGTCTCATTCCAACTCCAGCCTCAACCCAACCACCTCCAGTGACTTCACATCAATGCATTTGGTTAAACCACCTACTTGGATAACAAGGATGCATCTTCAAAGAGCCACCACCATTCCGATGAAACAAAGGAGGCAATGGGAAGTGAGAAGGGCCTTAGTTAGAGGGAACACTTTTGGTTCCATAACCAGTTCTTGTAGCCCAAATTTTATTTCATCCAAGGGGTGTGCTTTGAATTCACTTTCTTCATTTTTTTGTGTGTTTTGTGTTTTTATGGGTGAGAACCACACCATGAAAAGACTTCTTATTTTTATTGGCTCAGCTTTCGATAATTGGGTAACATCAGAATGGTAAGAAAACATCTAAGCACCCAAGTGAATGACCAACAGAAAAGTATCAAGTTCCCTTGAAGTCACACCCTTTGCAATCCTTCAGTCCTTCCTTAGTTTGAGAAATACCCAGTCACCGATTCGTTAAATTTTTTATTAGAAATGAACTATACATTTCCAAGCTAAGAGAAACCATAGAAATTGGTGGATGGATGGATGAAGTGATCTCATTGCCTGCCATATCAAAAGAAACATACCTTAGTATCAACATTGTAACTTAAAGGTAAAAACCAGACATTAGCAATCAATATGAAAACAGTTCATCCCATCGGTCTGAACACTTTTTGGGTGATGAAATTACATGGTCGATGACACACACACACACACACACACACACACAAAATAAAAAAGTATAACGATGGTGTCAAACAAAAATAGAAAAAGTTAAAGAAATTTGTAAAACAAAAACTTGTAAAACAAAAACTTAAAAGAACTAAGGGCCCCATATGATTAGCATAGGTGGCCATCTCCCCCATGACTGAGTTAGAAGGGAGAGATCCAAAATAATGAGCGCCTGTTCGAATTTCATAATAATGCCCAACTTCTCCCAATTGATGATCTTAAGTTGAGGGGTGGAAGTTGGTGACACTCACATTCCGATGTGTCTATGCCATGGTTGTCGGCATGAGTTGTCTCCTTAGTTCATTCCATGCATATTTTCTTGCTCCTTCGAGTGGCTATCAACCACGGGGTGTCCACTACTGGTTGTGTGGTTGCTACATACAGGCATCTTTGTTTCTCACTTTCATAGGCACACCTCTCACATGGAGACATATCCTCCATGTCATCACCCGATGAATCACTGTATGTGATGCATGGAATCTTCTTCTTCTTGATCTTTCCATAAATATTCATCTTAGAAATTTGTAAGAAAAGATCACGAATTCCTAGGTACACGTCTATGGTACTTAGCCACGGCCTTCCCATTATAATGGGAAAGCCCCCTTCATTGTTAACCTCAATCACCAGGAAATCGGTTGGGTATGACCACCCACACATAGTGGTGATAATGTCCTCCACCAATCCTAAGGGAATGGTGATGGATTGGTTAGCCAACTCCAGTTGTATGTTACTCTTCTTAAGTTGGGGCAGGTTCCAGGCTTGATACATCTTTTGTGAAATTAGGTTGACTCTGGAACCTGAGTTAAGAAGAGCTCGATGTGGCGCATTTTCAGCAATCTGTAAATGAATTAAGGGGTTCCCAGGGTCAAATAGTTTCCTGGGAAGGTGGCCCACCTTTATCCATTCAGTTACGGTATGTGTCAACATAATCGTTTGTGTACTTAGTTGTTGTACTGAAGGGTTCTCCAAAGCGTTAGTGGTTAGAGGCCTATACATGTGCCCATCCGCTTGTTGTTACGAGAGTTTATCTAGGCTTCTAATTCTGAAGAAGAATCTCTTCTTTGTATAGTTGTCAGAACTAGCACCCGGTTAGATATTTACATGCTGAATATTTACAGCTCTCGCGGCATTACATTGTTGTGGTTGGGTAGGTAATTCCCCCTACATTATTGGAACAGGTTGTATGGGAACTATAGGTGGAAGAGGTGCGAGTGGGTTAGAGGATGGGCTGAATATGAGATATCTCCTGGAGGAGAAGGAGTCCCCTTGAAGTCCTCCCGAACTTGGTAGTGACGTTGGGGAGTAGTGTGACCCATAGAGTCACCTAGAGAAACTAGCTGCTTCACATAATAACCGTAAGGATCGGGCTACCAGTAAGGGTACTGATGTGTTGGCGGTGGCATCCCCAATGACTGTGGGTACTGCCACTACTAATGTTGTCCAATAGGTTGTGGAGGCGTTCCACTTGGGTAATATGTTAAGGGTTGGTGAAACTCCCTTGGGTTACCTTGTGGATAAGGTAACCTTCGAGGTGTTTGCCATTGATTAAGTCTTTGATTTAACGCATACACCCCAAACTCCTGCAGATGTGAGATAATTGGGCAACATTCCTTAGGATGGTCATAGTAGTAGACTTCACATCCACTATCATCATCTGTATCAGAATTCACAGCCTCATCGGAGATAGGAATTTTCCCCTTACCCTTGTTATGTGCAGGGCTTAAGTTTCTCCGCTTGGTTTTTCCTTTGTCACTACTTTGTTCTACCTTAGACTCTTCTACAATTTTTAAGACTATTCCTATTCTTGAGTCTAAGGAATCCCACATTTGGTCTACCTTAGCCGATACCTCGGTTGTTAACTTTTGGATCGGTAAGGTTTTTCGATTCACCAACTCTTCGAGTGATGACTCATCCTCCTCATCATAGAATTTCACTCCCTTCTTGCGAAGGGAGAGATCATGGTTGTATTCTTCCGTACTTTCCCTCTTACGTAGCTCACCCTCTTCTTACGCTACTTGTTCCAACAAACTTTTAACTTCATGGGCTTTATGTTGGGAAAGTCTTCGTTGGGCATAAGTCCCAAGAGTTCTTCTCATTTCATTCTTTAGCCCATCCACAATGTGGCATAGTTGATCCCGCTTAGAATACCCATGGCCAGGGCAACGATGTAGTAGTGTATAGTAGCAGGCCATGGTAGCATCCAAGGGTTCATAAGCACCTTGTTTCCAGCCTTAGATCTTCTTACGCAAATTGGACACTCTGGAGTACGTTTGATATTTGTTATTGAATAGTTCAAGCATCGTATTCCACCTCCTAATGGTTTTTGGTTCTAAGGACCGGTAACAGCTCTCTGCTTCTTTGGTTAGTGTCCTTGATAACAACTTAAGCTTCTTCCACTCATTATCTATATTCTACAAGGAATAGGCATCATGGAATGCCTATAAATGATGTTGGGAATTAGTGTTGTATCCCCCTTCAAATTCTGGGATATTATTTATGTCCAAACACTTGATCTTGCTATCTTTTAAATGCCTTGTGGGGATTCTAACTACCTTTGTGATGTCTAGCATGCTTCGGGTTGCAAGTAGGAGTTTTTCATGATCATCTCTATCATGACATCTATGATGTCTTCATGGTGGTTCCCTACTCTCCCTACGTCCTTTCCCTTGTCCTAACTCTCGACCTTCCTATCGAGGTCTTTCATCTCCCTTACATTTACCCTCTCCGTTGTGCTCACGATGGTTGCACCCAGATGTGGAAGGAGACTGTGAATGGTGAGATGAAGGAGAAGAGGAAGGGGATCCATCACCATGGTGATGTTTCTTACCTTCTCTTTATCCGCTTTGGCCACAATCATTATAATGATCTAAGTGTCTATCCTTAGTGTGAGTGGTTGTTCTTGCCGTGAACAGTTGGTGTTCATAGGAATCAGAGCCCGTAGCATGTACAGTTGATTGAAGGCTCTGATGCATAATCTCTTCACCATTGTGAGGAGGAGGAACATCATTTTCTAAGAAACCTGTTATGAGGGGTTCCTCATCTCCTATTTCACTAAGGACATAGGGGACCTTACCCTTCAACAATGAGTGTTGGCTCTCCTACCTTTCATCCCTCATACATTGCAAAGCAGTGGGATGATAATCCCTTATATCATATTCTCCAGAAACGTATTTAGCGAATAAGTTCTGCATGCCAATCTGTGTTAAGGCATGGAAGAGCATGTTTAGAATAGATCGATCTGGTGGTAAAATTATGTTACCAAACAAATCTCTCTAGCGCAACTGTTCATCCTGATGAAGGATAAAAGTGTAATCAGGAATATACTCATCAGGATGAGCATAAACTATCTTATATTGTTTAGGACTTGGCTGGTTTAGGTTATGTGTATGTTGCTAACTGTCTTTCATGTTATTCCTAGGTGAGTTAACCTTATGAGAAGAAGACATTTTATTGGTGTGCTATTCACCGTTATATATGTTCTTATTTAACTAATTAACCCAAAGGTTCATTAAGGCTCACAACGATGTGAAAGATTTCCTAATGTTCTAATTTGCATACAAACACTTAGTCCCCGACAACGGCACCTATGATGAGTGGCAAGGAACCCTTACATTCAACCATACGAAATAAGCATAGCATGTGCGATCCTATCAAACTCCGCAGACTAAATGCCTAAATGCCCCATGGAACACTTGGGGTTAATCGTTCATTGTCTTCCCAGACTTACTTGTTGTTGTCACGGTGTATGGTTAAGTAAGTCCGAGGTATATGATTTTTTTGGTGTTTTCAGGTTTATCTCCTATGCTAAAGGGTGAAGGGTTGAGAGAACTAACTACTCTAACTAAGGACCTAGTCTAAATTAACTAGCGTCAGCATTTGTTCCCACTTACCGTACACACCCTGAACTGTGCAACTGTGGCTACCAAACGCTAATCATTACTGGAATTACCACACATAATGCACGTGCTCAAAGTAGTCATACTAAGGCATCTAACTAGCCTAAGAGTGACAAGCAGCCAATTCCTTGACTATCCATACACATCCGTAGATGCTCGTAATCAAGTCGTACTCGTCCCACGTTCTAGGAGATAAGGGTGAGAGAATCTAATCGCGATGAGTAGCCGATTCCTTGGTTAGCCGTACACATTCGTCAATGCTTGTAACCAAGTACTAGGAAAGCAATAAATAACATTAAATAAACCTATCCATGTACTACAAGGCTTATCCACAAAGCTCATCTTTATCGTCGTACACAACTTGTGTTCAGGTACAAAGCTGCTTGAATAAAGAACCGTTCACTTGGGGGACTCCTACTGCGGGCACATGGAAAATATTCTATCTCTGGGGTGATCAATCTGCTAGAGCTTCACTACTTCTAGCCTCTATATGTGAAATGAGGGAAGTGCTACCTCTTATTTATAGATTTGGTGGCAGACCGTGATATCGCGTACGCGATATTGCAGGGGACAACGCGATATCACAGGGAATGCGATATCACGGCTTGTGCATATCACGTCTCATCAGGTACCATCTATAATCAAACATAACCACCCATTAGATTATTCATAAGTATCTCAAGATGGTCCTTATACACATTCTCAATTTGACTAAGTTATGTTATTGACATGGGCATTCCATTAAGTATCCCAAAGTGTTAATTCATGGGTTAGAAAAATAAACAAGGGATGAGTTGAAGTTTAAACAGTTGTTTTCATTTCTTCCCTTAGAGGTGCAAGGTCTTAATTAAATAAGAAACTAATTAATTAATTAATTACCCATAGGCTTCACCCCCCCCCCCCCCACATAACTAAGAGCATACCTTTGGGTGCTCAATAGGGCAAGGATCAGTTGATATAGACACGCTATGAAATGTAGGTGCTCAGGAAGAAGTTAGGCAGAAAAAATGGCAAAATCTCCCCCTAATTTTTTTTGCAAAATGATGAAATTCTTAAGCACAATGGCCATATATATAGGGTTGGGCATTTCATCGATGGGGCCATGTATACACGGCTGCATATACATAGGGGATTACGTATAGATGGCCCCATATACGCAGGGGTCACGCCCATTGACCAACCCATGAAAAGCTCAAAAAATGAATTTTAAATGCCAAATTAGGGCAGTTGAAGAATGTAAGAGACCAAGAATGAAATTGAGGACATAAGGAAGGTAACTGGGGCTAGAAAAAGAGTCAAAGATAGAAGAATTTTGTGAGAAAGAACTCCACGGAGAGGAAATTGAGTGATAGGACCCTGAAAACAATCAACCACGAAATGCGAAGGATGGGAGACTTAACAAGCAGGACTAGGAATATGCAAGTGGGTCCTCCCCATAGTAGGCAATAGCCTTAGTAGCCCCTGCATATCCTCAACACCGAGGTTCTTGGGTCCCAAGGTCAAGAAATGGTGCTCACAAGTTAATACTCCTGCCCAAAAGATCCTGCCAAGGCATGAGAAGCCCATGGAAACCATGAAAAACTCTCACAACATAAATCAGGCAATGAGGTGACTTACGGAGAGAAATGTGTGAAGAGAGAGATGAGAGAATGGAAATTCCGATCATCAGTCACATGAAACCCCGTGTGCATTTGTGGTTAAGTGACCCAGTAGAACCTTTCCCAAGTTCAGACCCAAAACCATCCACATACAGTGACATCGTAGCAATAGACAAAGCCCTGGCCATCCCCCAAGGAGGTAGGAATTTATCCATAGAGAACCACCACTACAACAAATGTGAGAGGAAGGAAGTGAAATAGGACTAAGTTAGAGGGGACGAAGGAAGTCCCATAACTAGTGCTTGTGGCCTATGAGAGGTAGTCTAACGGGTGTGCTTTGAATTCCCACATAGTGATGACATGATTTTTCTTCCTTGGGAACCACACCATGCAAAGACCCATGCGTGTTCGCATGCATTTGACCAAGGGGCGTGCTTTGAATCCTCATGTTTATTTGTTTTTTTCTTCTCTTTTTTTTTTTGAATTTTTTCGGTAAGGACCACACCATGCAAGGTCAAATTGCCTAGGAGCTTCCTTGGAGAGAAGAACGTGGAGTGGTAGGAAATCTGTAAGGACACACCAGCAACCCAGGGGATAGGATAGAGTGATGAATGTTGCATTCCCCTTGAATTCACATGTAATTCAAACCATTGGGTCATCCCTGAGTCTGGGAACTTCACAAGTCATACATTAATTACAATGTTTTTAAGTGAAGGGGTTGTAGGTTTCCAACAGAAGGAAAACTATGGAGTGGGTGAATGGGTAGATTACATGGACTCACTTCTAATTTTATAAGCTGAAAATAGATGTAAAGTCCAAGGACAACCATCGGAGGGTGGGAGCCAAATAACTAGGTGGACTGTTGTACATGACCCATCACAACAAGAACCATCTGTGCTAGACACCTGATGACAATAAGATGATGTATTAGTGATCACGTGAAAATGAAACACACACAAAGAAATGGAAAATAATTAAAGAAAGGAGAAAAATTAACAAGAATGGGCAGATGTATGAATGATGTTGAAAAATAAAAAAATTACAAAACAATGAGGGGTGTAGTCAAATGGATTAGCAGGGATGAGGGTCTCCCAGACAACTAGGTGGAAAGGAGGAGATGCAAAAAATGAAATGAGGTTGTTCCAGTGATGATGAGGAGACAACACTGGTTAGGTGTAGTTCATGGAAAGGTTTTAGTTATTTTTGGTTAACCAACTGTGTTCTTGTGGGGTCCTCAGGTTTGTGGATAAGCAAGGCCCCAGATGGGAAGGTTGTGGAGAGAATGTAAGGTCTCTCCCATACTGTTTGAAACTTGGTCGATTGAGATACATGTGAGGGGTTCCAATACAACACCTTGTCTCCATGTCTGAATGTGACCTTCCAAATCCTAAGATCATGTTGTTTCTTATTTTACACCTTGTGGATGTCCTTTGAGGACAAGGCCACTAATCGATTCTCATCTAGAACACTTAAGTTGATCAGTCGTTCACGTTGTGCTAGCGGTAGGTCAAGGCCTAAGTCACTAGCTGTGGATAGTGTCTAGAGTGTTTTCTAGATTAGAAGTTTTGGTAGTTTTCCATACACTAACTCATAAGGAGAGTACCCTACAGGAAATTTCCAAGTGGAGCGATAGCCCCAAAGGGCATTGTTGAGTTTGGTGCTCCAATCCCTCCGATATTTGCTAATGGTTAGGGTAAGGATCCTGGTGATCTCCCTATTGGTAACTTTGGCCTGCCTGTTGGCTTGGGGGTGATAGGGTGTTGTAAATTTGTGGGTCACCCCCAAGTGTTACATGAGTTTTAAAAAAGTGGCACCCATAAAATGAGTGCCATTATCAGAGATGAGTGCATGTGGCACTCGAAACCTGTTAATGATTTGTTGTTGGAAAAATCGTGCAGCGGTGTTTGAAGAATAGTTAACAACGGGTGCCACTTCTACCCACTTTATGCAGTAGTCCATAGTGACGATGATATATGCCTTTTTGTTTGACAGGGGTGTGATGGGACCCATGAAGTTTATGCCCTAGATGTTGAAGGGCTCCAGTGGTTGGATCCACTATTGAGGTCCCTCCAATCATGTCGTCATCCCACCATATGTTTGGCATCATTCGTAGGATTGGGCAAACCATTTTGTATCCCTAAAAATTATGGGCCAGTAATACCCTGCAAGAAAGATCTTAATGGTGGTGTGGCATCCAACATAGTGGCCCCCACAAGGGCCCTCATGAGCATCTTGAAGGATGTGCAGTGTATCATCATTAGGTATACACCATCAAACCAAGCCATCTGTGCACACCTTGTAAAGGTGGCCATTGATTTCCATGAAATGCTTGACCTTATGGAGAAACTATTATTTCTGCTGATGGTTCCACTCCTTTGGCAACTCTTGAGTGGTGAGGTAGGTGAGAATGTGGCTAAACCAAGGGGATTCCTTGGGCGCTTATGGATCAACTACACCTACGAAGAGGAGTTCATCTGGAAATTGGTCGGAGAGGGGCTCCTCCTCTTCTATGTCATCCCATCGTAACCAAGACAAGTGGTCAGCCACCACATTCTCGGTCCCCTTCCAATCTACCATGGTGAGATCAAATTCTTAAAGGATCACCAGCCACCGAATGATGTGGGGGCTCACTGTTGGTTTGTTCATCAGGAACTGAATAGCACTATGGTCAGTATGCATAAACATCTTATATCTGAGCACATAGTGTTGAAATTTTTCCAAGGTGAACACCACCACCATCGACTCCTTTTCGATGGTGGTGTAGTTAAGCTAAGCACCCACAATGTTACGACTTGTACAGTGGATATAGTATGGACATTTCTAATTTTCACACTATGTAAACATAGCTCCCAATGCATAATTAGATGCATCATTCATGATGTGGAAGGGCCTAGAATAATCAAATGCTCGTAGAACTGGAGTTTCTATGAGATTTTATTTAAGCAATTGGAATGTAGATTCAAATTCCTTGGTCCAGATGAATGGAGCATCTTTCTTTGTAAGTCCTACCAACAGCTTGAAAATCTTTGAAAAATTTTCAATAAAGCACTAGTAGTAACCAGTGTGGCCAAGGAGTGACTGAACATCTTTTATAGTGCTTAGTTGGCAGGTGATTCCTTGGATGACGCTAATCTTTTTAGGATCCACACTAATCCCTGTTTGTGAGATGCAATGCCCAGGCACAATGCCTTCTTGGACCATTAAATAGCTTTTCTTCCAATTGAGCTGTAGATTAGTGTCTACACACCTTTTTAGAACTTGCTCAAGATGGTCCAAGGCTTGCTCGAACATGGCCCCATAGGTAGAGAAGTCATCCATGAAGACTTCTACCCCATTGCCAATATTTTGCTGGAAGATGGTGAGGACAAGGCGTTGGAATGTGGTAGGTGCATTACACAGGCCAAAAGGCATCTTCTTGTATGCGAAAGTTCCCCATGAACTTGTGAAAGTTGTTTTGGCCTGATCCTCTGGTGCAATTTGAATTTCGTTATAGCCACTATAACCATCCAAAAAGTTGTAACAGCGATGCCCTGCAATGGTGTCCAACACCTAGTCCACAAATGGGAGAAGGAAGTGATCCTTAAAGGTAGCCATGTTGAGTAATCAGAAATCAATACAGACCCTCCATTTGTCATCTTTCTTTGGCACAATAATGAGTGGGTTGACCCATTCTCTATCGGCAATAGAATAGATGAACCCTACCTTTAGCAATCGTTTGATTTCATCTTTGACAACTTGCTTCATTTTGAGGTTCAATCATCTTTGTGGCTATCATCATGGCTTCATGGAGTGGTCAATATAGATCCGATGTTGGAAAACCCTAGGATCAACTCCAGTTAACTCAGGATATGACCATGCAAACGTAGCATTCCATTTGTTTAGCACCTTCAGCAACTTATTCTTCTATTCAGGAGCAAGGGTGGTATTGATAATTACCAGCTTTCCATTTCACAAAAATGCATATTCCAAGTGAGCTAGTAAAGACTTGAGCTCTAGCGGCTCTTGTTTAAAGCTTTCAAGGATTTGCAGTTTCCCCCGATCATCATGGTTATTAACATTGGAGACCTATTGAAAAACCTCTTCCATTTCATCCATGCTTTCTACATAGGCTTGCACAAGCCCCTCAAATGGTTCCATGCACAATGCACTACTAGCAGGATCAGCTATCAACCACTGGATGCCCTCTTGATTGGTGGCTACTGTGTATAGGCATTGCTGGATGGGTGATTCCTCGGTCCAATGACTACATGCTTGAATGGATATCTGCTTTGTGGACCATAATTTCTACACATAGTTGCACCCTAAGTCACTGTATCTGATGCATGGAACATGCTTCTTCTCAATCTTCCTAAAGGATTTTCCTTTGAAATTTCAAGGGACAAATCTTAGAGTCCTAGTCGTGCATCCACCNAAATTTCAAGGGACAAATCTTAGAGTCCTAGTCGTGCATCCACCATCCTCCACCAATCCCAAGGGAACAATGATGGATTGGTCTACTAGCTCAAGCTGGATGTTGCTCTTCTTTAGCAAGGGTGGGTTCCGGTTTTTGTACATGCCATGAGAGATTAAATTGACTCCTAATCTTGAGTCCATAAGGGCTTTATTATGGCTTGTTTACTACCACCTAAAGATAGATGAGGGGGTTTCCTAGATTAGTCAATTTATAGGAAAGATGACTGAACTTTATCCAGTTGGTCATGGCATGTGTGAGCATGACCATTTGGATGTTGGAGTGTGGTTGGCTTGGAGGTTGCTCAAGCAGTAAAATAGTGGAGGCACTTGGAGGTGTAGAGGCACTGGCCATAGGTGTATGTGAGGGTATGTTCAAATTAGTCGATCAAAAAAAATGATGTTTTCATGGTTTGGGTTCCAGTCCACTTGGCTCAGGTGCTAGTTGTAGGTTAATAGCCCTCGTAGCATTTCATTGCTGCGGCTGTGGTGGTATCTCTCCCTGCATAGGGGGAGTAGGTGAAAATTGAGTGGGATGTTGTGGAGAAGGAGTGGTAGAAGAAGGTGATGGAGGATAGAAGAGATGTGGGTTTTCCCCCTTGGGTGATGGAGATTGAGGTCAAAAATACTCCACGGGTGGTAATAACTTGGAAAGGCTGCATGACTAGAAGAGTCCCGTGGAGAGACAGGTTGTTGAACATAGTATCCCTAAGGATCTGGCTATTTGTAAGGGTACTACTACATTGGAGGTGGCATATACCATGCTTGTGGGTGTTGCCACTACTGGAAGTATTCATAAAGTTGTAGTGGCACTCTACTTGGATAGTATCCTTGTTGTTGGTGGAACTGCCTTGGGTTGCCTTGTGGGTAAGGAAAACTTTAGGGCGTTTGCCTCTTTGCCAAGCAAGGATTCAATGCGTACACCCCAGCCTCTTGAAGATGTGACATCATAGGGCAACATCCCTTAGGATGTCCATATTGGCATATGCCACATCCATCATCCTCCTTGGTGTTAGAGTCTGCAACCTACTCTACTACAGCAACTTCTCCCTTACCCTTATGTTGGGCACGTTCAGCTTCCTTCTTCCTGTGTCAATCGCAATTATTACTTTATTCTCTGGAATCTTCTACAATTTTTAGCACACTCTAGAATTTTTTGTCTAGAGAGTCCCACATCTTATCAACCTTTGTCGATATTTCAAATACAAACTTTTGTAAAGACAAGGTCTTTTGGTTCATCACTGCTTCCAATGGTGATTCCTCGTCCTCATCATGGAATCACACCTCCCTCTTTCGGATGAAGGGATCCTGATTAAATTCATTTTCACTCTTCTTTTCTCTAAGTTTTCCTTCCTCTTTGGCCACCTTCTCAATGAGGTGTTGTAATTAATGGGCCCTTAGTTTTGATAGTCGTCCCTAGGCATACACGCAAAGGGTCTTTCGCATTTCAAAATGGAGCCCATCAATGATGTGTGAAGCTGTGCCCACTGAGAGTAGCCATGACCATGGCACTGATGTAGTAGTGAATAGTATTTGCTCATGGCTACATCCAAGGGTTCATGATTACCTTCATGATTAAGTTTAATACTTGTCATTGAAAATCTCAAGCATCATACTCCATCTTCTGATTGATTCCATTTCCAAGGACCGGTACCAACTTTCTACTTCCTTGATGAGTGTGCGAGGGAAAAGCTTCAGCTTCTACCAATCATTGTTAATGTTCTGTAGGATGTAGGAATCATGGAATGCCTACAAGTGAGTTTTTAGATCATAGTTGTATCCCCCTTCAAATCTAGGGATGTTGTTCACATCAACATGCTTGATCTGGCTATCCTTCACATGCCTACTAGGGATCTGAACTACCTCGACAATCTGGAGCATGCTCCAAGTAGCTAACAACAGCTCATCTAACTCATAGTTATACTGAGGACCATGATGTCTGTGATGATTCTGGCTACCCCTCCTTTCATGCCGGTGAGCATCACACGATTGGTTCGTTTCCTCACCTTGTCCCTCTAGATCCTTTCGACCAGCATCCTTTCACTCCTTTCTACCCTAGTTATGATTAGAGCCTAAATTGGATGAAGGTATAGGAGAGTGAGAGGATGGAAAAGAAGGAGAGGAATCACCACCGCTCCAATGTTGGTCTCCCCCTCTACCCTGATGATGGCCTCAATTATCCTATCCATCCTTACTACGTGACCCTCCATTCCCATGAGGATCTCAATCACTTTGAGGGTTGTTCCAAATGATGGATTGAAGGATCTGCTGCCCCAAGGGAAGTTTGGTCAAATGGGAATCATGAAATATGGGTTCCCCATCATCTTGTAGCCCTTTCAAAAATAAGGGCTTACTGAATTGTTTCCCCTTTAGGTGTTCATACCTTTTCGCCTATTGTTGGTTTCGTGCTCATTGAGCCTTAGTGGGACGATATTCCTAGTAGTCATGGTCCTCCATGACGTACTCCACTCCATGGTCTTGGATGCCCAGTCTAGCAAGATTGTGGAATAGCATTCCAGGAGCCACTTGTTCAAGTGGTAATATGATTTTTCCCTCCATGTCCTACCATCATAAATGCTCATCCTGATGTAGGATGAATGTGAAGTTAGGGACATATTCATTCGGATGCTTGTATACCACCCAACATTCTTGTGGCACTGCGTAAATGGTACTATCTTGGGTGCATTCCAACAATGTAAATGATAGTTTTACTAAGGTTAGATGATGCATGTAAGACTAACAGTCCCTGGCAATGGTGCCAATGATGAGCGGCTAGGTACCCCTGTGCCCAACCATACGAATCACGGGTGTTCACATGCGACACGGTCGAATTTCATAGATTGTAAGCACTTAACATACACTAGACCCTAACCAACAAAACCTTGGGTTAGAATGGTCATTGTCATCCTAATCTCACTTATGATGTTCTGTTTGTGATGGTTAAGTGAGATTAAAGCTAATGATTTTTATAGCTTTCTACTTTATCTTTTGGCGTCTAATTAAGGTATGGAAAGTAAGGAATGAAGTATTATCTAATCTATAATTATGCTAATTTTTATTCTAACTATTCCTAGCATAAGTATCTAATCCCATCTTCTAGGCATGTTTTGAGCATCCCTTAAATACTACTGGGTTACCAAACATTAAGTGTCACTGGGTTACCACATGTTGGGTTTTCGTTCAAGATGGTCATACTTATGGTTTCTATGAACTATGAATAAACAATAGCGATTAAACTAATATTAAGAGAAACTTAAGTAATTATCAAAGCATATAAATATTAAGCTATTGAATGCATTAAATGACTAAGTCCAAATGCTGCAAGGAATGCTTGAAGAGTTCATCTTTATTGCCATCATGCCAATGGGCTCAAATACATCAACGTTCGAATAAAGAGCCAGTCACTTTTCTTACACCTACTACAGGCACTTGGAAAATATTCTATCTACTGCGGGAACAAACTACAAGAGCTTCACTACAACTGACAAAAAGGTACCTCAATGAGGCAAAAGGCCCTCTTATTTATAGGCCAAAAAAGATGTCGCGTAAATGGGGCCACGTCGACGCATGGAAGGATGCGTCAACAGGGCCGCGTTAATGTGGCCACGTATATGGGGTCCCATATACATATCCTAGTAAACACGGCAGCCAACAAACACCTCATTAACATGAAAAATCTTAAGTATCATAGCCATTTTATAGAATATATTTTCAATTACATCATGCTAGACTAAATTGTTGGCTTTCCTCTACCTTTTCAATGAGCATTGATACTTTTGATTGTGTTGCTTTGTTTGTATATGCAAGTTAGGTCAAAATCAAGGGAGAAAAAAGAAAATCAAGAGAGGTGAATAGTCATGCATAACCTAATCATAAATGAGCTAGAAAAGAGGTATTAAAAGTACAAACTTTTAGCATGGATAGGGTTCAGCATCGTGAAGAGAAGGAAAGTCCAAGGAAGCATCTATGGAATCCTGGAAATTTTCAGAACTTTCAAACCTTCATTGTTCTACAAAACTAAAGTCTGTTATCCCATTCAATCTTGCTCCCTTTATTTCAGTCCTACAATAGTTTCGATTCCTGAAAACTAACAAGGAGGATATCAGTGTGAACTTGGTCCCAAACAATGAGCTTTATTAGCAACTTCCAAACTAGGAGAATAGTATACATACTCACTTATTACAAAAAGTGTACCTATTGGAGGTACTACATAGTAAGCTAGTATGAGTGGCCTCTTATCTTGCAAAAGAAACTCATAACTCAGTCTAGAGGCAACTGAACTTTAGCATTTGTTTTGATACAAAATCATTTTTTATGTGTGAAACTTGTGATTCTTGTGTTACTCTAAGTTGATTATAAGATATTGATGTGAGTAAGAGATCTTTACATATTTTTTGTTGCTTAATCATTTTATTTTCCCTAGATTATGTTGCTAGGTGTATAAGTCATGTTCTCAATTTTATTTTAAATTTACTTTTGTTTCTACATTCTTAGTAGGTTTTATTCATTGTCATTCCTAATATCTATATTACTGTAATCTAAATTTTTTTTAAGCTTAGTCATATCAGTTATTTCAAGTTTTAGTTTGCTCATATTTTAATATTAAACTAGATCTATTATTTGACTTATTTCCAATTTCAAAAAAATTTATGTTATTATATTGTTTCCATCTTCTTAAAAGTTTCACCATCAAACTTTATTATTTCCATTATAAATATAAACCTAGATATTATTTTTATTTGGAATTAATCTTTGGTTTTAGTTTCACACACTATTACACTTTATGAAGGGAGGTTATTCTCAAGTTCTATACATATATGGGAGACACCCTAGGCTTTATTCTCTTAAAATAAGTCTTCGAAGGACCAAAATTTACACATCAACAAGGTTTCCATCATCAATTTTTTGAATATTTATCCAATGAAGATCTAGAAAGGTTATGAGGATAGGCTATAAATAGGCTATAAATTGACAAATAGCTTCAAACTCTACTAGCATCATCTCCACTTCAAGAATCATAATATCATATTGTGTTTATCTCTTCATTTTAAATTCATTAACCAAAAGAAAAAAAAAGCTTTTGAGTTTCTTCTATTTATTTTCAATAGTTATTTAATAGATTAGGTCCCCATACAACATATTTATAAAAAATAATGCATTAAACAATGGCATGATAAAGTTGCTTTTATATCACAAGCTTTTCCTAATGGTAGTCTTTTCATTCCATAGATTACGTTATCAAAAGAAATGAACAATGTATTATCACTATTAAGAAATGCTTTCATTTTCTTAATGCTACGAAATAAAACCTCATAAAAATTGTTAGTAGCTTTAAGTGAAAGAGCATAGTTTGTTCTACTATTACTTGGAATTAAATGTCAAAAACATTTAGGATTTTAAAAATAATTTGTTTTTCTCTATAAATTTGTTCTTCATAGCGCAAATCAAATTTTAATGAGTTGAAAGTTTTTAGTGATTTATAAGTCTTCAATAAAATTCTAGCTATAAAAAATTCTTCATCAAATAATTATTGATTTTTTTGCATTTTGGCCTTTAAACATATTGAGGATAATTGTAATTGAAGTTTTTGTAAGAGTTACATTTCGATTCTAAATCTTCTAAATTTTATTTTAAAAATCTTCCATCATTGTTGTTGTTATTTTCAAGTGATTTTACATCTTGCAATATCTAATATATTGTATATCTATTAATAACATAAAGTATAAAAGAGGATAACAAGATTCAATTATTTCTTCACATACATCAAAACATTTGATGTTGCTAATATTTTGTAAAGTAGAAAGAAAAAATTTAGTAATAGAGTGACCTTGCAATCCTACAAAAGGGAAGCTAACTAATTTTGAATATTCATTAATGTTAGGTAGAATCAATAGATATAGTCCTTATTTCCAATTAAACAAATGTTTTTCCCTATGATTGTATTATTTATCTTTAGAACATTGATTTCATCTTGCACTTTTCTTGTATTTTAAGAAGAATTCGGGATTCCAATGACTAATAGGGATCTGATCGAAACTAATTCTAACATTACATTTACTACAAAGATAAATGGTCTTTCTTTGAGGAAAAATAACAGTATCAATGATAAAGGATTATAATGAAAAATCCTGTGATAAATCTTCTCATTCTTAAAAGGTAGCTTCTCTAGTTGCGTAGTTCCAATAGATAAGAATAACAATGATTTTTGTATTAATATGTTTAGCCAAACATACTGACTATATTTCATCAACATTTTTGATTTGAACTTACTAATAAAGAGAATATGAAAAGTTCTCCTATGATTGAATTTCTTTTCTTCAAAGCACCAATTTCATTATATACTTTTCTAATATTCTAAAAAGCATTGAAGATTCATGTGATCATGAAGATCCTTAATGTTTTGCAAAAGCTATTAGCATTCCAAATGCTAAGAAATGGAAGGAAGTCATAATAGAATGAATTAATTCAATGAACAAAAATAACACATAGGAATTAGTACACCTTCCATCAAGTAAGCATTGAAAAATAAATACACTTATGTCAATAAGTAGAAACCTAAAGGGCATGGATGTTGGAACCTTGAATATTTTTTTAATAATATTCACCTCCTATAGTCAAATTAGATCTTTATAACTTAGTATCATCTGCTAGAGTCAAATCCATAACTTCAAGTTTCTAAATAATTAGAATCCTAATGATTCAATTCATTGGGGGGTGTTAGAGGCCAACAAATGAATAATATTATCAAAAAAATTTAAATTATATCAAATTAATGAAGAGAGAGTCTAAAGAAAAAGCCCAAAATTTTTGGAAATGTCTTTTCAAGTTTTCATCACTACAACCAATCATGAAATCCCTCCCCTTTCAAATAGGAAAATTATCAAGCCTTTTCCTTGTTCAAAAGCATCCTAAAAAGCTAGATTAGTTAGAAAAAGATATAAGTAATAAATTTTTATTAATTTTAATTAAATTTTCACTTGTTATCAAACATTGTTTCATCAAGGTTGTTCTAATTTAAATTTAAAGTTAGAATAACTTGTTATTAAAATTTCATGTCTACAAAGGAATCTTGAATAAGAAATTTATGTCAACTAAAAGGTTTTTTCCTTTCTTTTCTTAGACTAAGATCAAGCCAAGTTTTCCTAGGACACTCCTTGGGCTAGAGCCCTAGAAAGGGTGCAAAGAGATGCAAGTATTAGTACAAAGTTTTATGTGCTAATCAATTGGCCAATGATCCATGCACATCAACAAGAATGTTTTATTAGAAAAAATTTATAATTTGGTATATAAATTAATTAAAAGTTTATGACTTAACATAGATTTCCAAGTGATATAAAATTTTCATATATTTACAAAGAAAAAAATATTTAAGATGTTAATTTGGCCACTTTTTTTAAGTAGTTAGAAAGTGGCACATTAACTAATTTTCTACTTTAAAAGGATTATTAATCAAAAGATTAATGTTTAACATTCAAAGAGAAGTTTTGGGAGGATCAATAGATCAGTAAAACTGTAAACGTTTTAGTGGCTACACTAAGGCTCAAACCCATATCTTTCAACTTATCAAACAAGTATCTTACCATCACTCCAAATAATGAACACAGGCATTTTAATACTTTATGTTAACAATAGAATCTAATTTTTCTCTAATAGATCTAATTTCTTTCTATTTTCTTTTTCTCCAACAAATTTGATCTACCTAGAATTCCCCTATGGGAGATTCTAATTTACTTTTAAATGCTTTAACTAATGCTAAAATTTTTACATCTTCTATTAATGCAAAAATTTATTTTAATTCTCAGAATGTAGATTTATACGTTAGTAAGAAAAAATCTATGAAATGTTCTTCTAGTAATCATGATGCAACTAAGACACCTAATTTTATTCTCTACAATGATGTATATACGTTATTGGTAGCTAATCATACATCATGACTTGTGTTAATTCAAATTTTGGGTTACATACCTTGTAATTGAAGTTTTGATTTGTAATTAAATCATGTTATGTAAAAGCATGACATTTAAGTCATTCAAGCACCCTAGATATACACAAGTAGTGTTGATCATTTATGAGTAGACTCTAGATTTTAATATCCAATATAAAGAACATTCTAAAGTTCCATATTTTGTCAAGCTATTTAATCTTTCATTAATTTTTGAGAGATCAGAGAAGGAAATTATTGGTTCTCTTAGTTACATTAAGCATATTAAATCTATTTCCACATTAATTTAATTTTCATAGATATTTTTTTTCAATTAAAATCAATCATCTTAAATGTAAAAAATAATTGGTATTACAAATAGAGAAAAAGACTTATATTCAATTAATTACATATTAAACTCTTCCTAATTATTATAATTTTTATCATCGTGAAGGATATCTATTTAATGTTTGCTCTTTTCTGCTCATGAAAATATATGTTGAAGAAAAGGAAAAAACTTTTTAATGTAAGAATGAAAATAAAATAATTTTATGTTGAAAAAATAAATAAACAAGATAGTGTCAATGATAAGAATGATCAACTGGTAATGAAGAAACTAGAGAAAAGAAAAACCTTTGTGAATAGTTTTACTTTCACTACACGAAGTATTGATCAATATCAACACACACTGTGTAACAAAATTTTTTTCTTATGTAGGAAGATTCCTATCTACACATAGATGAAATCTTTGGTTAACAAGTAGGATTTAGCACATGCCAAAAAGACTCACATAATGTCAATTGTGATGGAAATTATATGCCAGCATTTACTTTCATACCTTTCTCTCTTACAAAAGTTGGTATTTTGGTAAAGCTTTCTATCATTGTATCAATTTTTATTTTTATTTTTTGTTATTTTAAATTCAAACATAGATATAGAAAGTGATGTAAATGTTGTTAGGACTATGACCATCAATTCTACTAATAATTAATTTTCCTCTCTAATTTTTTCAAAGCATCTATTGTAAGACCATTCATGGTATAGGGGTTGCACCTCAATAGATTCCAATAGGACCAAATCCAAAAGTTTTAATCAGATCTATCTTAGAAAATAAAAACACTATAAAAAAGAGAAAATTCTCCTTTTTTATTATAAAAATTCTTAAAATACATAGAAAATACATTAAAGGTGAGGAGCCAAGCTCACTTAAAAATCTTCTAAGAATCTTAGTGGCCACAATTATCCCTTCTCAATCCTCAATTGCTCACAATGGAGCCCAAGCTCAAGATAAGACACTTATAAGAGATTTTCCTAACCTCTCTCAAGTACTCTCCCTTGCCTCTCACTCAACCTCCTTACATAAGTTGTCCTCCCTTAACTCTCGAAATCTTTCTTTCCTACTCATGATTAGAGTTATGCTCTTTATTACCTCAATAATGGTAAATTACATCAATATTTATAAAAAATTTGAAAATAAAAATCTTATAAACCTTTCCTCAACTTAACTTGAGGTTCTTTATATGTTTCCCAAGTCTTATAACCTTTTTTTGGTTATTTCCATCTTACTTTGGCTATTTCTCAAATTGGAATAGACATTTTCAAAAGTTTCCCCATGTGTCTAGATCATCTCTAACTTTATTGGGTTGTCTACTGTGAAAACCCAGCACTCAAGTGAGATGTCTACTATTTTTGGTAGACATATAATATGGTCCTTAGACATCTGCAATTTTGGATAGACTTCTACACCAAGATGCTTACAATTTTGGTTAGACTTCTATATTGTAGGTACCAAAAATAAAAATGCTCATTTTAATGCCTGGAACCTCCAAGTGTCTCCAAACATGTTCCCATAGATTCTAAACCCCCTAAACTCATCAAAATGAGCCAAAAACACCTCAAAACATCCAAGAATCATCCTTAACAAAATCAATACAAAATGCACATAGCATGTAGTGTAGAATAAGGGGATCAATACAAAATATCATGCTTCATGATGTTTCACAAGTTGGAAGGTACCATGCCTCCATGACTCAAAGCCATCATAATAATCATGACTTAATGCATTGCAAACATGAGAATGACTATCATTTAATTTTTTGGTTTTAAGATTTCCTTGCTCATGGAGGCTTGTTCTCATGCCCCACCATGCTTCCTTTATTTAAGTATCTCCTTGGAATGCTTCCCTTGCATCTCCATAATGACTCAAACCTACACAAAAGTGATACAAAAATATGGAAAAATATTTGTTAGCATAAATCCATGAAGTATGCCTCCTTACTCTATGCCCAAATAGCAATGGCATTTCTCCACATGCTACTAAATGATCTTCCTTATTCTTCCTACACCTTTTTTCCAATACAAAATTCAATCTAGCATCTACAGAAGTGTCCAAAAGCATTAACCAATAGACTATTGCTATCAACACCCAAGATTGAACAATAGCACAATCACTTTTTATCATTCATAAGACTCCAAGTAATCATTCATAGCATCTATATCAAATGCATCCTTCTTACCATCAAATAAAATTTCATCATCACAAATGGCATTCATCCTTACAATCTCCTTACAACTAGGAAGCATTAATGAAGAATTTAAATTACCAACCTTACTATGAATAATATTGCACAATAACCTAAACTTATCATTTTCTTGCCTCGTAGTCTATATATTATTTTCACCATCAAAAAAACCTTATTATCATAATTCCAAGATCCACCAAATATGAAATTTGAAAAATCAATATGGAATACATCACCAAGAATTTGATCATGAAAACTCGCAATGGAATAATTAATAAGTTACTATTCCTTAACTTGATTATAATGATCCTTCATTAACCAATGCATTTTGTATGTATTAGGATGAGGAATTTTGGTTAACTTAAATGACTTCACCACCTTGGAAAAAATCACATTTTCTTGTGCTCCATCATCAATGAGCACACTCAATGAATGAGTTCTAAATAAAATCTTCCTCATAACATCCTCATTGTCACTATCCAACAAAAGTACAACTATTCAATTCACTTTGATCAATAATATGAAAAGGCTCATGTTCACACACCTTCTTTGAATATTGAGGCTCGTCATCTTGCATAGTTTGAATTTCCTTACCTTGATAAGTGTGGATCATCAAACTTAGAAGAGGGGGGATGAATAAGTTCCTTAAATTGAAACTCTTTTGGCAAAGCACATATACCAAATTTAACATGGTTCCCCAACTTGGGCAGTCCACACTCAAAGGATAGATCGCAAGCACACCTTCAAACTTTGTTGCTCTCAAACGTGATTTCAAGGGTACCACACCCTATAAAAGATCTAAGGTCCACTTTAAAGTGTTGTGATGCTGCACTAACCACTTATCCTCGCAATGTCTTGACAAGCTTAGAATGTGGTTTAGAGGCTTCCATAACCTTTACAATCTTGAGCTTCACTCCAAAGTGTTACAATGCTACACCCACACTTAATCTTGTAGGATTCTAACAAGCTCAAGCAATATGCCTTCACATAAGAAGCACATTAATCCTGCAAGGTAATAAGAAAAAACAACAATTACAAGGGATGAATGCAACTTAGTTTGCTAATCCTTGTACTTTGAGGTACAACAAACTTTACAATGGAAAAAAGATAATGCAATGAAGAGCAAAGGTGATTATAATGATTGCCAAATGATTACACAATGATTGTACAAGAGCTTGGTCATTCCTCAATGAAAATAATATCTTCTTATAGTCACCATGTTTCCAAATCTATCTTGGAACTCACGCAATGACTAGCTAAGAAGCATGAAAGGCGTCTTCTTCGTGGCTAAGACATCTTTTTGCATTTAGTCTTTATTCTAGTAAGACATTTTTGTTTGGTAAAAGACGTATTTCTAAAATTTGCCTGCATTCAGTGAAGATGTCTTTGTCTAGGGAAAGATGTCTTTTCCTGATGAAAGACATTTGCTATTTTTTTAGAGATGTTTTCTTTTGTGTTGCCTTTAATTCTACCAAGACATCTACTATTTCTTAGAGACATCTTTTTTTATCTTCCTTTGCATGATGAATTCTTTGTTCCCTATTTATAACCTTCCACTTCTACATGTTTCAATGATGATCACTTTTCTTGTGAGTTATTTGGTCCTTCTCCACATTCTTGGAATTCTTGCATGTTCACTTGAGACCTTGTGGATGACCTTTGTCTAAACTAGTTCATTCCTTGTTATCTCATCTTGGTCCTACAAACACAACAACCACATAACCATACAAACAACCTTTGATGCCATTTTACTTAATTTTTTGACAAACCAAAAGTTCCACAATCTCCCCCTTTTGGTGATGTTCGAAACTAAAATGGGTTAGTGAATCATACAAATGTAACCATACTCTTCCCCTTTTTGAATAGTAGAAAAAAGGATAAAACACAACATCCCAAAGTATAACTCAGTAGCCAATCCATAGTCATAAAAGATATGCATTGAGCCCAATATCTATTTAAATAAATCTCCAACATGAAGACTTTTAAAAGAAATTCTCATTGCTATAATGAATATTGTCGATCATTTGTAATCCTTCATAGTATAAATATGAGTACTTCTTGCTTCAGTGAAGTCCATATAAACAAGAAATTCTTAAGTACTTAAGAGAATATTTATATATATAGCATGTTGAAATAACATAAGTAGAAAAAGATCTCCATTTCAAAAAGATCTATCCTTTTCTAATCAAAATCAAAGTTAGATAGAACATCCAACAACTAATACAAACAAGACCAAGTAAAAAATTTTATGTCTGAGAGAAAATAGACTTTAATGCCAAAGACCAATGATAGAGAATTTGGAAGAAAATGCCTTATCAGCTGGAGTAAAATATCTCATTAAATCTTATAATTAAAGATATTCTCATAACATAAATTTTAAAGTGCTGAAAAACAAGATAGGAGCTACCCTATATTAAAACCTAATTTTTGAGGATCAAATAACCTGTATTTTAACCAATAAACTCATAAGGTAAACCAATATGTCATAATTCCATCAGAACTCAACTCTTATCAAAATATCATGAAGGAAATGACAAGGAATATGGGATACATTTGGAAAAATAAATTCCCATTAAGAAGGGCAAACACCAAATATAAACAAGTTAATTCCAAAAAAAATAGTCAAGTAGATTTTAACAAAATGTTTAAATAGTAAAATGTTTGTAGGTCATATTAACAAAGAGTTAATCCTACTTGTACCTTGAATACTATGCCAACCCCTTACATGACATGAATCCTTGCTCATTTTTCAATATTTTATTATCTCTTGGCTAAAGTCTCCAAAGACTCCCCCTACATTCGTGACCTTCAAGATGATGATGAGGAATAGGCTCCCTCTACACATGTGTAGCTCTTCTTGGACAACATTGTAAATCATCAAATAACTACAACTATAGGCCAACATTAAGATTAAATATGAAGACTAAGGTCTCTAATCACTAATATTGATAGAATTATTAGATGCTTATCTTATCTCAGAAATAGTAAAAACATCTCAAAGGGCATGATCTTAGAAGCTAATCATCACAAGAGGTTCATTTTGAACAACATTAAACACAAGAAAAAAACCAAACTAAAAAATATTACAAGATAATGATCCAAATAAAATCAATACATGTGCTACACTACATATTTTCATAAACTCAATTACATCAAGCTCAAAGATAAATGTAAGAGATGCTCTAAAGACTTACCTTGCTTGTTGGTGAGAAGAGAAGATTAATGGAGTTTGAGATGAGGTACCCTATCATGAAGTACCTCCTTGTCCTTAGGTTCTCTTTCATTAGATCATGTATGTGATGTCTCTATTTAATCACATTTTATATGATAAAACCCCTGATCATTTATTGAACTATTTTCACTTCTACACTTCTCTTCATTTTCAACTTTTGGTACCTACACAATTTCCTTACTAAAGCCTTTTTGACAAGACAAAGTGTCAATCTTATTTTGATCATCATGAGAATAATTAAGGATTTGCTTACTGCCATAATTTTTACACACAAGTATTCTCCTCATGATCAAAATTACCAAATTTAACTATGGTTGAGCTTGAATTCTCATGTGTAACTTCCTCCACAATCTTTAGCTACTTTTTAGGAATCTCATCTTCTTGAACGTTGTTGCAATCCTTATTAAAAGAGGTTAGTTGTTGAATATCATCTTTTATGTTTAAGATTTCTTCTTTCACTTTAGTGTGGATAGCACTTAGCTTAGAAACTATAAATTTCTTTGCCTTTCTAATTAAATAATGCAAAAGAAAATTTTTTCTTTAAATTCATAATACCTTTTATCACACTTACCACCTTGTTCAATCATATGTGAGGAATTTTCATCTATAAGTGCCATGCATATGAGATGTAAATCATTGGAAGAATTGCATGCTTCTTCTTCACTTTGCTCACCATCATCCCAACTTGTATAAAAGTTGGCCTTTTTCAATTTCTCATCATTGGATTTATTCTTTGGCTATACCTTGCTATCACTAGGACATTCAAAGGTCATATGGCCTCTTCCTCCACAAACCCAACATTCTACAAAAGATAAATCTAGGTTAGAATTCAAAATTTTTTTACCTCTTTCTCTACCTTTGAGCAAATTACGTCTTTGTTGAAATGTCCCCTTGTTTCTTCTTGTTAGTAATTGTTGTAGCTTTCTTGAGAGAAAGACAACCTCATCTTCGTTATCATCATTGATGAGTGGCGAGGTACCCCTACACTCTACCATACGAATACGAGCGTACACGCGCGATCCGGTCGAACTCCGCAGACTAAATGCCTTAACGCCACAAGAAACACTTGGGGTTAATCGTTCGTTGTCTTCCCAGGCTTGCTTGTATGTGTCACGGTGTATGGTTAAGCAAGTCTGAGGTATGTGATTTTTTTGGTATTTTC
>MNCI01023527.1:300609-335324 GCA_015680685.1 Gnetum montanum | reverse complement strand
TGTCATCATGAGTACCTCCAAGGAATCATCTTGTCATCATGGTACTGTAGCCTCACACAACCCAATTGGTTGTAGCCCAAACAACTACGCAACGACTACGCATGATGGTTAATGCAACTACCTCTTCTTCATAATTAATGTTTGACAACCAAAAGACCTCAACAAAGTAAAGGAAAAAGCATAAGAAAAAGCCTAGCAACAAGGGTAACAAGAAGATGGAAGCATTAAAGGAAGTGGGCCCACTAAAGCCCACTCCCATATCAACTATATCCATGACCTCCTTTGACTAGTCCTCTTCAAACAATAAGCCACAAGATGACTCCAAAGCCCATAACTAGAACAATGATAAAATTCCCTAGCAACCACAACCTAAAGCCAAAGTTCATATTTTGGGGTGCATTGAGGAGTAAAGTACAATCAAGGTCATAATCCCATGGCCAATGAAAAAAGCTTCTTCAATGCAATGGACTAGGTTAGATGATCCCTCAAGAAAAAGAATACAACTCTTAGCTTGTATGACCTAATCATGACTTCCATCATACATCATGAAGCATTAGTTAAAATGTTGAATTCCATCCCCATTAGTGAGAATATCCCCACTAATGAGGAATTCATCCATGCATTGATGATTCCTCCATCACCAAAGGAGGTGAAGTCAATGTCCCTTATATTTCATGATAGCAAAATCAAGGTTAATCCCCAAAATGGTGAGGTAACTAGAGCTCCTCTATTCATAGCCATATACATAAGACAGTTTCAAGTACATCGGGTGCATGTTGAGTTTGGACTACCCAAGTTGTGGAACCACGTTAAATTCAATGTGTATGCTTTGTTTGTTTAAGTTTTAATTTGGGGAACTTATTCATCCTCTTGCTTTCTAAGTTTAATGATCCACATCCCCTTCTCTTCCTCCTCTAGGATGATGATGGGGGATGTACCTAGTATTGCCTCACCGAACAAGGCATTTAGATCATTTATATCTATGTTGCCAAACCCTTCAACCTTAGGTCACTTTAGAGTATCTCTTCTGCAAGCCTTTGTTCTACCTCCTTGGTAGCTTAGGCTACCATTACTTCATGTTTGTCTACAACCATAGCACATAGAAAACTAGTTAACACATGAAACCATTCAATAGCCATAAACATAAGAATACCTATAACTACCTACTATGGTGTCCTAAGCTTCTTTAGGGTAGGTTGGTCTGATGTTAGCAATGATTCCTCCATAGGCCTCTTAAGTTTCTCTTTGGTAGCTCCTTCAACCTCCCTATGTAGTCATTTGGCCTTGAGGACATTCATTGGGAATGTGAGAGGCTCCTTATCATCTATGCTATCAGGGAACTCACACTACCTAACATTAGGATCATTAGTGGTAATGGATAACATATCATCCATCCCTTCTGGTGGGCTCTAGGCCTACACTATTGGATAGATGTGCTTTATCTAATTCCTAGAAAGTTCGCCCATGTCTTAGAGAACCCATAACCCATTCTTGTACACCACCAAAAACTCTACAAACCTCTTTAGATAACCCTTAAAAATGGAAAGTGCATATGGATTATTGTAGATGTATCTATGTGAAGTCTAACGATCTTCTTCATAAGCCTAGTAGCCAAGGAAACCATCTAGTTAAACTAAGAGTCATCCATTAAGACCTTCTTAAAGGTCCACCCCTATGCAATATTGATCACCTTCTTTTGTGATAATAGTTTAGGAAATGCACAAGACCTAAACAAAGGATATGATTTTTTTGCATAAAGGTTCATGGAACCATCCATGGAAATTTTGAATTGGCCCATGTTGGTATGAAGCCACTTCAAAACTTCATCATGATGGCCTAATTCCTTAACTATCCTAATGATAACCTTTGTCCCATCAGCAAGGACACTAAACAAGCTACGAAAAAAGAGGCCCTCATCAATGTCTATGTTGACCTTAATATCCAAAATGATGGTGCTAAAACAACTAGCCTTCTAAACGAAGGAGTTGATGACATGTAGCATCTCTACAATAGGGATGGAAGGGATAGGTGCCATAAATACATCAAGAAAACCTACACATTGGATGTTTGCTTGAATGTATCCAGACACCTATCCCCTCAACCACTTCTATGCTAGTATCACCTTCCCAAACTTTAGGATGGGGGTATCCTCATCAAATGCTCCTAAAAGCATTATGACCAACTAAAATTACTTAGCAAATTTGGAGAACACATCTAGTCGAAGGTGAAATTAGCCTTTATAAAAAGCTCTAAGGTGTTTATCTAAATTATATTAAGGAATTCCACAAGGAAACATTATTACAACCTTGCATTATAACCGATTGGAAATACTTAGCAAATTTGGAAAAAACATCTAGTCGAAAGTGAAATTAGCCTCTATAAAAAGTTCTAAGGTGTTTATCTAAGTTGGCTTAAGAAATTCCATAAAAGCATTATTACCATATTTTATTGCCTTTTACTCCATAACCAAAATATTATAGCCAACACCTTATAGCCAAAACTAAGCCTTATTCTAAACTACGCATAAACTTAGAAAAAAGCATTGAAACTATATATAAATTTAGAAAAAAGCATTAAAACTTTAAAAAGCATTAAAATTTGAAAAAGCATATAGCCATAAACCTTCTAAAAATAGTAAATTTTTTTATTTTCTTAAGAAAAATTTAAAACATAAGTTTTATATGTTGATAAGAAAAGGCTACAAATATCCATCACTTCCATCCCCAAAGTAGTAATGTGCTAAAACTATGATTTTGCCTTATCTACACAAAAATTTACTAAAAATTCATATAAACTCCAATTTTAGTGATTCTACAAAGGAAAGAATTTGGAAGTCACAAGCTTTCAAGCTGTAACCATTGCAAATAGAAATACATAGCCATTTTTACATGGAATATATACAAAATTAGCAAAAACTATAGCCATCACCTTTAAACCCTTTTCGTGCAGGGTTGATAAAAAATTTGTGAAAATTTCATTTGAGGTCCAAACAGAGTGAATCTACCACCATTTGAAATCCTAAATTAATTGTTACATATTCATGCTTAAAACAAATTCAAAACCATTGTTATTTGTTCAAAAAAAATTCACCAATGTGGATAGAATTCTAAAAATGGTACAAACTTCCTTTTCATATAGTCCTAACAAAAAAAATTTTAAAAAATATGCTTTAAGTCCAATAAAAGTAATTCCACCTCCATGGGAAAGCTGAAGCCAAGACCTACTCAACCATAGCTAAAACTTAGCCAAATCCCTTGCCATTTTCTTAAAAAAAATTCATGAACTTACATGAAAATCTAAACATAGCCTAAAAACTTGACTGCATAACCTTAGGAAAATAGTCATAACTCCATCATTATTAATTCAAATTATATAAGAAAATAGCCATGAAAAAGCTTAAACAAAGGGCTATGAAACCATATCATCAAATTTTAAAAATATGTAGCCATTTTATTAGGAAAAAATACACATCATTGCTTACTTTCTCATCTAAAAAGAAAAAATTCTTAAATCCCAACTTAATGTAGCTATAAAAACATAGAGAAAATAGCCAAAATGATAAATACCCATTAGAAAGTGCACCAACATAATGTGGTAGAATTTATTTAAATTTAACTTTCACAAATCCTTAAGCCTAGATCTAGTAGAAATGGCCCTACTCCCTAAATTTTGGAAAAATGCATGAAAACATCATGCTTAATTTTAAAAATCAAGTCCACTAGAGCAAAAAAAAACAAAATGACCATGGATATATGTGGAAATAGCCAAAATAAGAGGTGGGATTTCATCAAAATTTTGATTATCCCCCTCTATAAGTGTAGAAAAATGGCCCCACATGTGGTAAGAAAAATGCAAGAAAGTCATAGAAAATAGCTATGAAACTAAAGCAAAAATAGGTATAAATTCCTACCTCAAAGCAGTAATAGATAAGGCCTAGATGGAGATAGTCCTAGGAACCTTTGAAAGTTCCCTAGAATGCTTGTTTCCCTTCTGAATTTTGGGATTCTAACTCTTCCCTCCATGCTACTTGGGTGTCATGGTAGGCTCAATGCTTGGGAAGGATGAGAATTGAGAAAGATGAAGGTTCAATGCTATCTACAAGTGATATGGGAGGCTTCCACACTAAAGATTAGTGTTCTCTATAATAAAAATCTTTGCTAGAGCTCTCCTCCAATGCACATTTTGCAAGAATGACAATTGTAATGAGAAACTTACAAAATTTAACAATATAAACTACATCTAGACCTAAACATCCACCTCTAAACCCTAGCTACTAATTTAGTGCACCATAATTATAAGTGCACTAAAGTGCAAAGGGGGGAAGATTTCTTCAATGGTAAGATTGATGGAAAATAGCTTCACTTTCGAAAATTTTAAATTTTTGGGTTATGGGCCCCACCATACAGCTTCCCTTCTATCCAAAATTGCTTCAATGCTAGGTTTTAATTCTTTAAGAACCAAAATATATGACCAAATCTTAAAATTCCATGAATCCACGTTGGGGATACCATGCCCAGCATGGATACATGCCTCCCACTTTGTAAAAACATTAAACCATAATTATTTTTCCATTTTTGATAACCAAGACTTTTCTTTTTCACCCTCGGGCTCCCAGAAGGGATAAGATATGGACACAACTAGATAACATGGGTTTCCATGCTAGGGTAATAGTTCCTACCATAGAGGAAGGGAGGGTAACACCTATTCTTATCCCCAACACTCATTTATCCTATGTTTGACCCTGAAGTGGGTCCTACATGACATGGAACCCCTCCAAGCATCTTTGACAATCTTGGAACCTCACCAAACCTAGTTAAAATTGGTTGAAACCTTGTGATTTGGTATTTCCATGCTAGGGGAGGCTTCATACATGATGACTGTCTCATTCCTAACATGGATGAATGGGGGAAAGCTAAGAATGATTTAAATTAACTACCTAGTAACCATTTCTCAAAGCCCAGTGACCCCTAGGCCCTACAAGAATCCTCTAGAGCTTCCAAAGATCTATAAAACACTCAAGATGACATGAAACTACCATCCCACCTCTTATCCACACTGGGTCCATCATGCTTATCATGGAGAAAAATGGGAAAAACTACATGAGGCACCTAGGAATTCCCAAATTGATGGATTGTAGTATCAAACATCTACTATTAACACCAAAAATCCCAAAAGCTGACATGCATCATCAATAGCCTATCAATCTAGTCTAGGTTTGACTTTCTTGGTTGAGGGCGATCTCTTCCATGGTTAGCATCCTAGTTCCAACATGCATAGATGGGGGGGAGCCAAACCTATGGATGTTTGTATGAAATTGAACTTCCAAAAGAAGCCTAACCCTGCCAGAAGCTACTAGACTTCCAAAAGTCATCTAAAATGATTGAAAATACCTCCTCCTGATTCTCTACATTGAGGGGGACCTTATCAGCATTGAAGTTCCCATCCTTAGTGTGGTTGAAAGTGGGGAATCTTGAAAACCCTCTCATAGCCTTCAAAACAATTGGATTTCAAACTTAGACATTGATAGTTGATGCCAGCAGCCCTATAGACACTCATGCATAGCTAAAATTGATCAAAAGTAGCTAAAAAAAAACCTTCTCCAAAATATTCCATGCTAAGAATCGAAGCCCAAAAATTATCTAATAACCCTTCAAATGACTAAATTTTGACATTGGGTATCAACAATTGACACTAGCTACCTTAGAAGCCTACATGCATAGCTAGAATTGCCAAAATTTAGCAAAAATCAAGGCCCCTCAATTCTTTCACAATGAGAACCACCTCTTCCATGCTGCCCAATGTGGAGGAAAGGGGGAAACTTTAGGAAATATTTAAAATAGCCTCCAAAGACCTTAAAAAAATGCCAAAAAACCCTATGTGTGTCCTAGCATCATGTTTACACATCCTAAGATCCTCAGACCTATGAAAATCAATCACAAATAGTCATAAAGCATTTCCCCTTGATCTTCCACATTGACCATGGAAACCTTAGCTTGAAAAAAATGTGGAAGCATCAAAAATCACTTCATAATCATTGAAATGACCAAATCTTAACCCTAGGCAGTAGCAATCAACATTAGCCACCTTGGAGACATACATGCATGATTAGAAATGATACAAAATAATTAAAATGTGTTTCCCCTTAGTCTTCCATGCTATGCATACTATCCCCAATGTGGAAAAAGAAGGGGAAACTCAAAAACCATCTAAGAAGCCTCGAAATTGGCCAAACTTAAGCTCAAACCCTAGTCCTTAATCATGGTAACCTTGGAAACACTCATGCACAATTGAGTAAGGCCAAAACTAGTTCAAATCTAAGATTTATTGCTCCTCCACATTCAAGATCTCCTTGTCCATGGTTCCCAACGTGGAAACTAAAGGGGGAACTAATTTGAAGCTCATAAACACCTGAAAATGACATCAAATGACCTTACATGCACTCTAGAACCCTATTAGTAGTCATTGAAGCCTTCAAACCTCAAAAAACTAATCCTAGATGGCCAAAAATTGGTTCCCCATAGTCTTCCACACTAAGCCCCTAAGCCCCAATGTGGAAAAATGGGGGCGAAAGTCCAAAGAACACTTGAAAGTACTCAAAATTACCAAATTTTGACATGGAGACATGGCCCTTAGTCCTAAAAACTCTAGAAGTTAACATGCATAGTTGATTGTGACCCAAATTATTCTACATCTGAGATTCTTGCTTTATCCATGCTAGAGGAGGCCCTTTCCATCCTAAGTAGTTTGGAAACAAGGGAAAAAGCTAATTTTCCACTTCTAGTGGCAAGATGACACTCTTGGAAGCCAAAGATTTACACCAAAGAAGCCTAGGACCTCATAGCCCTGATATTTTTCTCATTTGATCTCATTTTAATCTCCAAAACACATTCTCTGCAATCATCCACACTAGAGTAACTCCCCTAGTGTGCAAATAGAGGTGGAAGATTGTAAGTACCCTTGAACAGCCTTCATATGTGCTCAAAATTAGCTAGAAACTTGTAGAATCAAGGTCTATAGTCCTAGGGGCCTAAAAACCTGGGCAATGTGCTCTTAAAACACCTTGAATCCATGAAAAATACATCCCCTCATTCTTCCACACTAGGGATACCATGTTCAATGTGAAAAAAAAGGGGAAAACCATTTCAACATGTTTTAATACTTAAAACTAACTCAGACTGCCTCAAAATGAAGCTAGAGAATGCACAAGCTCCAAACATGGGCTTCAACTATTGATTTGACCTCATTTGATTCTATTTTGACCAAGATTTTGATTCTCCATGCTTAACCCTCTCTCTTCCATGTTGGCCAATGTGGAAATAAGGGGACTTTTTGGCCTTTACAAACCTCTGGAGTACCCAATTTTGATAAATTTTCCCCTATGCTACCTTAGGAAGGCCCTAGAACCTTAATTTTGAACCGTTGAATGTTTCAAAACTTACTTTCTCTACTTTCCACGTTGAGGGTCCCTTTTTCCATGCTGATCATCATGGAAATAAAGGGAGCCCCATGTGAAAGCCTTAAAACTCTTAATTTCTAGGTCTAAACAACCTAGAAATAGCCCTAACTAATGGCCAAACTCTCTTAATAACCTTGTAACCTCAAACCATGGTCCTCTAAGGCATAAAAATAGCAAAACCTAATCATTTTTTACCTATATTATCCAAATTGTATCATATATAACCAATTATGCTTGATTTTTGCCTTATTACATAGTGTTTTCACTTGTTTTTGGACTTTTGTTGCATTGTTCACCTTGTTAAAATTCTATGGCCTTTATGTAGCCTTATATGTTCTTTATTTGCCTTATGATAGCCTTATTTACTTATGTTTGGCCTTTTAATGGTATTAAATAGTGGGCTTTAACCTTTCCTAACCATTGTTTGACACCATTTGACCATGGCCAACTATGGCCTTGAACTAGCATCATAGTCCACCAAGACTCTAAACTAGCATCATGGCCTACTAAGGCCTAAAATTGGCAAAAGTGTGGCCTTTGTTAACCATTTGTAGCTTTATGTCTTACACTTCCCCTTGCTTGACCCTTACTTAACCTTTGTTCACCTCTATTCCATTTTGCCAAATTGTCCTTACCTCATTAATTACCTTGGATGATCTTTTTTGCATTAGGTTTGTATATGTTTGTATAATTTTATAGCATTTTAGCATTATTTATTTATTGTTACCTAAGTGCCACTTAATATGCTTTTGGTTGATATGCAGGATCAAAGCATGAGTACTTGGAAGCAAATCAGATTACCCTTGTGTCTACATCGACCTCACAATGATGTTGAATAGTGTGTCAACCATGATTGTCTAGATCTTGAGCCTAAGAGTCTTGTAGACCACATAGCCTTGATAGAGAAACCTCTAGAATGGCCTAAACACCTAGTCAAAACCCTTGACATAAAGGTGAGTGACAAAACTGAAGACTCTCTATTTGAGGTTCCCATCACAACACACAATGGTGAGGAGAAAGCCCTTAAACTATGTTCCTCATTAAGACCTTAATATGCTCAAGACATTGCCAACATTCTACAAAGCAACATTAAGGCCTTTACCTAGTCATATGAAGATATGCCTGGCCTAGACTGATTCCTAGTGTAGCATAGTATCATACTAGACCCTAGCATTAGACTAATTAAGCAAAAAATGTGCAAATTTAGACCTTATTTTTCCTTGGTAGTTTATGATGAGATCTCAAAGCTCTACCAAGCTAATTTCATTAGGGCTATTGACTATGTGGAATGCATGTCCAATATAGTGGTAGTCCCTAAGAAAAATGGGAGTATCCACATTTCCATTAATTTTCAAAACCTAAATAAAGCAACTATCAAGGATGGCTTCCCTTTTCCTAGTATTGATCAACTTATCAATACTATGGTCAAACATGTCTTTTTGTCCTTTATGGATGGATTCTTGGGATATAACCAAATTAGGATCAACTTAGAGCACTAACTTAGCATGATCTTTGTGATCCCATGGGATACCTTTTGCTATACTAAGATGCCCTTCGACCTTAAGAATGAAAGAGCAACATACCAAAGAGCCATGACCTATGTCTATAGTGATTACATGCTAGGTTTTCTTAATGACTGCATAGATGATATGGCCATTAAGTCCAAAGTGTTCAATGAATATGCTAATGACCTAGATCTTGTGCTTAAACAGTGCCTCAAATACGAGCTTAGGCTCAATCCCAAGAAATGTTTCTTTGGTGTCAATACCGGTAATATGCTTGGCTTTGTAGTTTCTAAAGTAAGTATATGTATCAATCCTAATAAGGTTAAGACTATGTCTTAATTAGTAGCACCTACCAACCTTAAGGAGCTTCTGGAATTGCAAGGTAGATTGCAATTTATTAATAGATTTATCACTAGGCTTACAGATAAGTTACAACCCTTGTAACACCTGCTTAAGAAAGGAGTTCACTACAAGTGGATAGCTCAATAATAAGAGGCCCTCAAAAACCTTAAGCAAGAGTTGACACAACTACTTATAGTATATCCTTCGTAAGAGGGTAAATCATTTTACATTAAACTTGCCATCTCTGATACACCAATTACCTCTCTACTCTATCAGAAATATGATGATAGAGTAGAAATGCCCGTATACTACCTTGGTCATGCATTAGTTTCCCACGAGACCTAATACACTAAAGTGGAGAAGTATTATCTAGCACTAGTCTTCTCATTGAAGAAGTGGAAACACTACCTCTTTACAAGCCAAGTCAACATCATTTGGAAGAATAAAATACTTAGAGCCATAATGACCAACATCTATGAAAGTATCTATATAGCCTAATGGAAAGACATAACTATGAAATTCCACCTCCATTATGTCTCTCAATCCTCAATGAAAGGTCAAGCTATAGCCATACAACTCATAGTTCTACCTATAAATGACTATGCATCCATAGATCCTATGTTCCCAAATGAACATGTTAACATAGTTAGTCAAGTGCTCGAGGGTTATAAGGTAGTCATGCACTTTGATAGAGCTTCAACTGCACATGGAGCCAATGTTTTTGCCATCATAACATTCCCATCTAGTGAAATCTAATCCTTTGCCTATCATTTTAAGTTCCCATGTACCCATAACATAGTGGAGTATGAAGGTTTGATTAGAGGAATGATGGTAGCTTATGACCTAGGAATTAGATACTTAGTGATCAAAGACAATTCACGAGTTGTGGTTAACCAAGTAACTGAGGTGTATGCATGAAAGGTCAAACACTTACAATCATACTGTGATCTAGGAAAGCAATTATGACAAAAATTCATAAACATTGATATCCAACACATACACCAAAATGATAATGCCATAGCCAATGCAATTGCAACATTATCCCTTAGTGTGACGCTACATGTGTTTAGTAAGTTTTCCACCTTAACCATGGACTATGCTACTTCCACCACACAAAGCACTAAGGATACCTTTGTGGTCATTGTTCATATTGCTCCTACCAAGGAGTGGTATGACAATATAAAATTTTATCTTATGCATGAAGAACCCTCACAAGGATTGACTACTACTCAAAAGGATGCTATACCCAAGAAATCAAAGAAATATGTCATCATAGGTGATAATACATTATGTCAATGATCCTATGATGACATACTCTTAAAGTGCTTAGGTAAAACCAAAGCCAGAATAGTCCTAGTGGATGTTCATGAGGGTGTTTTTGGAGGACATATAGAACAAAGAGCTATTGCTGCTAAGATTAAAAGGTTAGGCTACTATTAGCCCCATATGGAAAATGACTTCCTGTAGAAGGTTAAGTAGTGTGACACATGTCAATAATATAGAAACCTTATACATGTACCACCAACTGAGTTGCATACTACTTAAATAACATGGTCATTTCAATAATGATGGTTGTATATCATTGGACCTATAATGCTTAAGTCTTCTATAGAGCATAGATTTGTCATCATCGTAATCAAATATTTTACAAAGTGGGTTGAGGTTATTTCCCTAAGGAATACTACATCCAAGTTTGCGAATTCATCCTAGATAATAGTATAGCCTATTTTGGCATACCCATGACCATAGTCAGAGACAATGGACCACAATTTCGTAGCTAGGAAACAAAATATTTCTATCATGACCTAGTCATTAAGCATTCTAACTCATCATGTTATTACCCTCAAGCCAATGAATAAGCAAGTGTACAAGGATGCAAGTGTACAAGGATGCACTGAACACTAATAGTGACTAGTATACCATATGCACATTCAACATTAATAACAACCCTAAGCCTACTAGGAATTTTTTTGTGGTTTGGGGTACCTCCTCATGATGAAAAGGCTTCAACTTCATCAAGTTCAAGAAATCCTTTTGTTATAAGGATACCACAACCTACACCTCCTAAGAAATCGATTGTCATTAGAGTATCCCCTTCCACTACCAACAAACCTATGATGCAAGTTGATTAACATCCTCCTATGGTAGGAAATGCTTTAGCTTCTTCATAGCTAGCTAATAAAAAATCATCTTCAAAGCATTGTAAGAAGCTCGCTACTAAGCTTAAGGCTAAGGATAACAATCAATCAAAGGTGTGGAAGGAAGTAGGTCCACCAAAGTCTACAATTTCAGTAATGTCAATAGACTTAAATGCTTAGACAGCCTCAATGAGCCAACCTAGGGAGAATAACTAAAAATCAGAGAAAGAAAAGGGGCATAAATAATAAACACTAAAACATGAGATTAAAATCTTGGCTAGAATGAAGGAAGTCAACATTAACAAACATGAGAAATCATCCAACAATCACAAGAACTTCCTCACTACCATGGATTAAGTTGAACTCTTGTTTAATTAAAACAACATTTATTTGAGCCTATGTGATAAATCATGTTTTTCATATGCTCTAATATCGAGGTGTCCACGATATCAGGTACACGATATCGCAGCCTAATGAACCATGATTTGTCAGGCTCTGATATCGAACCCGTGATATTGGATCCACGATATTGAGTACGCGATATCGTGACCTAAATAATGATATCAGATACATGATATCGTGATTCCTATGTGAGCCTATAAATACACATTTGGGCACACAGGAGTTGGATTCAGTCAGTAGTGTAGAAGTAGAGTTTTTTGTTCATTTCTATTCTTTCCCCAATGCATGCCCGCAGTGTGATGATTGTAATTATATGAAACCTTTATTCGAGTGTGCCATACTTGGATGCATACATGACCAACAATAAAGATTGAGATTACTTCATCATTGTAGCATCCACTTAGCTCTTAATTACTTTAATTAATAATTTTTCTTTATTATTTTCTTAATTAATATCTCTTTACCCTCCTTTACTAACCCTATTATTAAACACAATATGAGTATGACTTAATGATGAGCATTTCAATGTGACTACTTGGTATCCTAGTAGCGTATCTAGGAGTGCTTAAGTAACATGTGCTTGGTAATCCTAGCAGTAGTACATGACATCCAAGATGTGTACAGATGGTTAAGAATGAATGCTGATCACACTTAGGCTAGCTTAGACTCTCTTCTCCCTTTCCGTATTAGCTTAAACAAGTTATTCCTGATTACCCTTAGGAGTAGCATAGTGATAGGAAACACATCATACGCCTCACTCTAGACTAAAACATATGTGATAAAGCAAATACTAGTCTAGGTGGGAAGACAGTGAACTATGATCAATGTGTAACTATCTAAATACCACAACTAGTCTGTCTACAAAGTTCGACTAAATCATGCATGAACACTCCGATTCGTATGGTTGAGTGTAGGGGTACCTCACCACTCATCATTGGCACCGTTGCCATGGATGATGCTAGTTATTTAGATTAGTTACATCATACAAGATAACTATAATAAAGTACTAATGACACATCTTTTAGAAAGAAGTAATTGCAACAAGTCAAACAAAAATTTACAACCATGTCTCTCTCACAAGACTATGATAACGCAACAACTAGTAAGGAAATTCATTGAAGAACCAATGAATTATATGATGATGAAGATGAAGTTTAGAGTACTCAATCTAATGCAAGAGTCCCTTATGTACATAAATGAAGACAACATTGTCTCGATTCACAAATTCATAACCTACCTAGTGACGATGAACCCCTACTGGCCACTAGGAGCCTAATGCATATACAAGAGGCTATTCAAATATCTTACAGGCATCATAAGGAAAGCTATCTACCTAGGCTTGATTTAAACAACTTTCTCAATTTTTCAAGAGGCTATGATTTAGATCCACAACATCATTTACAATCCTTCCATGATGCCTGTGTATGGAATAACATTGATAATGGGTGCAAAAACTTAAGCTCTTTCCTACAACACTCGTTGGCCAAGCAAAAGTATGGTATAGGTCCTTAAGACCAAAATTGATTTGACATTAGCCAACAATGGTAGAACTCTTTAATAAAAGATATCAAACTTATGCAAGAGTGTCAGCCTTGAGGAGACAAATCCAAGAGTGGAAACAAGCACAACATCAACCCTTGGACATGGCCTTTGAAAGATATTATGCATTGTTAAACAACTTCCTAGGCCATGGGCTCTCCAAGGAATGGCTAATGTATCACATCATGGATGGGCTCCATAATGAAACAAGGGAAACCTTAGGGATGTATACCTCAAGTCAACTATGCAAGCTATGAACCCACCAATTTCAAGAGCTTATCAAGTGTGTAGCAAAAGAATAAGGAGAAATGGCTAAATGGGATAATGTTTAAAAATCTCAATAGGACCAAAATCTTAAATTAACAAAGGTCCATAATCATGAAGAGGAGAAATCAATGCACCTCAAGGAGGTGGAACCATCTTTTCCAGTACTACAATCACTAGATAAAATTGAGGCAAAGATCAATAAGATTATGAAATGGGTACACAAAAAATGTGGAGAATATGCCAACACTATTAGAGATAGAACTATGATGAACCAAGCAGTAGGATAGAACACCTTTAGACAATTGGAAAGAAGGGTTGAAGGTAATAAGAACTCAACTGTTAATCATACATATCAATGTAACATCTGCCTGTACGATCACCCCAAAGGTCAATGCCCAATCTTATCACATTTACATGAGCATTGGGAAAGAATGTTACATCTAGAGTTCATACAAAAATCCTATGTTCAATCACAGTGGCAAGAATCCCAGTCATGGGGAAGGCCACCCTCAAACTAGTCACACCCTTCATATCATCCAAACCCAAGCACTTATTAGGTTTAGCATCCTGTTTCCCCAACTAGGTCAATATCCTCTATCTCACCATATTGTTATCATTCTCTTAAATACTATCAACCCATATCCCCTCCAATAAAATCATCCCCTTGTGTGTCTTACACTTCTTCCCAATTTCAATATTCTCATCCTTCACCTCCTTCTACATTGCCACCAATTGTACCTAAAGGGTTTGCACCACAGCATCGACCCATGAATGTTACTTGTGCTGCTACTATCAACTGCAGTGGCAATCCTCCACAACATCAAAGATGTCCCTTCTTTAGACATGAATGTAGAAAGGGATAGCATAGTTCCAAGACCACTACATCCTTCCACTCAGCACAAGTCCAACACTATTGCGCATCTTTTTCCTCAAATACAACACCTCATGTTATTTTATCAGGGCCACTAACAATACTCCAACAACCATATGACCCAATGAATATAGCCATGTAGGGAGACATATCGATCCTTGCATATCATCTTATGGTCACGGGTGCCATAGTGGGTCAACTCCTTATCAATAAACCACATCTTATAACTTGCCCCACTGTGTCAACATTAATCAAGTCTATAAACCCCAGTTTGGGTGCATTCCAACCACCACATCAAAAGACACCCAGTGGTTCAAATATGACCAGGTTTTAATATTTCCAACATGCATGAATCCAAACCTTCCATTTATTAATTCCTACCATGATCAAAAGTCTAAATATGGGGGATACCCCCTATTCTAACAAACAGAATTTATAGATGTTTTTCTTTTCCTTAATTTTACAATTTTTTGTTTTCCATTTTTTCCTCTTTCAATTTGTTGTTTTATCTTTTTACTTATCGTTTCATCTTTTTATTTATTGTTTCATATTTTTATCTTTTTATGGGTAATCTCATCTATGAATAAAACACTCATGTGACTCATTGGTTGAGGTGTTGTTCTATGATATCAAGTCTCAAGTAACTAATTCTTTGGATAGCAAGCCCACAACATCCACTCATCCATTTCATTAATAAGGTGTCCTACTTTGGGAATAATGATATTCTTGATACCTTTAAAACTTAAACTAGTTTTGTGCTCATTATGCCCAGAGCTAAGAAAGATGGACTAAGTAGGGATGGCCAACGCGTGACATCAAGGGAACTTGTGGATTCCCTTTTGTGACATTTGTATGAGTTATCATGCAACCTGGTTGTACTAAGATCCTTGTAGATCTAACGAAAAATGGGAGTAAGAGTAATAAAGGTACTCAATAAAAGAAATCCAATGCTATTCTAGGGGGTCCCACTAGAAAGACATGCATCCATGCCTAAAGGTAAGCAGCTTCTCTAGATTACACATTCAAAAAAAGAGAGAAGAAGAAAGAAAAAATAGAAGAAAGAAGAGTGTACCAAAGTATCCACACAAATAGAAAAAGAAAATATCAAGACAAATATGTGGCAAAGCAATCCCAAATCACTCCTCCCTTCAACAAAATCCTAAGTGATTGTACGCCTTGTTGTCATGGTACTCTTATGGTTGTCCATCATAGGATGAAACAATGCGATGTCACTGATCAAAAGAATGGAGTTGGTCTTGATTTTGGAGCAACGGGCTAATGACACATTAATAATGTCCTACACTCAGGATTCATTGTGCCCTGGGTCAGTGACCTCATGTCTCAATCTCTACAATCCCTTCTGCAATTCACTTCATCTCTCTATTCATGAATTTGTGACTCATGTATTATGTCACATAGATTTCATACCTCATTATGGTGGTATCTACATGTGTTTACATTTCACCCTTTTAGCACCTATGGACATTTTTAGGGTGGTTATGTAAGGGCATCATAGGTAGGAACCTGCTTTGGGGAGGACCCACTTACGTAACCTTTGTAATTTACACTCATTTCATATCATCATCACATCATTCTATACCCTCCAGGTACTGCATTTCCAATGTTATTCTTTCCTTTATCATCCTTTTAATTTAACCATTCCTATACACCCAAACATGTCCTTTTTCCTCATCCTACTCATGAATCTTATTGCTAGATTCTACCCTCTTATAATTTTGGTGCCTTCTGGTCAATTTAATATTACCTTGGACCTCCCAAATTGACATCAAATCCTTTATTTTTTGCCTTTGAAATTCTAAAATTCATCAATTTTTTAAGTACCCTATTTTCAATAGGTCACGATACCAGGTACCCAATATCGGGTCTGACGCGATATTAGATCCACGCTATCAGGTATGCAATATCACATCCATAAAAACTATATATATGGACCCCCCACGTGCGTCNTCAACATCATTTTACACTGTTCATGCGAGGGGAGTTGTTCAAATTTTCTTCCACAAACTTGCTAGCTTGCACGCCTATTGTTCAAATAGCCATAACTTACTCATTAACACTTTGATTCCCATTCTGATTGAACCTGTCCGAACCTGGAGTGTTCAGCTTAGTCATGGGGGAAGGATACACTCTAAGTTGCACATAACTTTTCAAAAATTCATGATTCTCCGAAGGATATCATAAAGGGTAAATGACCATAAAAATGTTAAACATGTTGCCAAAATCAATTTTATCTCTTCATCCATACCATGAGAATTAAATTTCGGAGCCACCTAATCAAATTGGGCCCAATATCAAAAATCTTAGGGGACATTTTCATAAAATTTCCTAACTCTAGATCACACTAAATAAGAAATGAATTCATTAAAGGTAAGAAGAAAGGTATAAATCAAATTTTGTAAGCAACCTTACTAATGGTCGGTCCCATGTGATTGCAAATGGCCCCTAAACATGGACAACAAGGAGGACCCTCTCAAGGTGTGTCCAAAAGACTAAGGAGAGTCATAGGCTAGGCGTCTCTTGAGGAACATGCAAAATAGGAGGCACAATCATTCAGCATCCATCAATAGCCTCCTGTTATTGTGCATTTGGGATAGGTAGAAGGAGGAGCCATTATAGGACCTAAATAGGGACAACATCTCACGTTGTCCCCAGAATGTGTTCAAGCGATTCATGAAAGGTCCACATCAGCAGCCATCATCGTAGAACTCAACTTTGGACATTTCACTGAATTTTCTCCTAAGGCAATCAAGGACCAACTCAAAGGATCCCCATTATGGCCTATCCTCTCTGAAAGTGGTGCCTAATACTTGGGAGAGACGTACCAATTTTTGTACAATATAGAAGAAGGCACCATAGTTGATATTCATAGTGTTTCTATAGATTTCTCTGCCAAGGCCATTTCAAAAGTGTTGAATCTTTTGAATACAAGGCAAAAAGTTGCTCACTTGCCCACTCGCTTTGATGTTGATGCGTGAAAGATCTAGTTGAAAAGGGCGTACAACAAGGAGGACAAAACGTATGGAGAGCTAAAACTAGAAGAGAGAATATATTTCAAGGTCAGTACTTATCACATATTCCCCACAAAAGGGCTAAATAGAATCTCGACGTATGTGGCTAGAGGAAGTGCGATATTGATGGGCAAGGTTAATGCCAACTTACCTCATTTATATCTAACAAATATTTTGAGGTGGTTTGAGGAATGCAAGATAGGGAAGTTTGCATTGCCCTTCCCTTGTCTCATCAAGAAGCTATGTCGACGTGCTGGAATTCTAGGGTACACTAATGATGTCCACAGAAGGGCCCAAAATGCTTCATTTGCTAAATTGTTGAAGCCACCAGCCCCAAGGAAAAGTGTTGGTGAGACACTGGAGCCAAAACAAGAACAGATGGTGGGGCCCACTGCAACTCAAACTGCAAGGCCTAGCCAACTCCCAAGCATAAGGCCCAATCAACAACAAGAAGCAAGGCCCAACATAGGCTAGCAAGATCAACTTCCACCACTGCTGCAGGACTATCAACTGTCAATGAGCCATCTGAGGGCCATCACTGAGATGGTTAGCTAGGGAAGCCATGATGAGACCAACCTCTTCTAGGTCATAGATGATACTATATGACCCATGGTCTCCACCGATCACACATGAGGTGAAGTGTCTATTCAAATAGGAGGAGGGGAATTGTACTGGTCACAACAGATCTTAGGGAATGCTACATCTTTTCAGGTGCAATTAGAAACTGGTGAAGGGGCCACAGTAGTAGTCATGTAGCACCAAGATGCAGCAAGAGTAGAAAAAGTGATCACAGACTACATAAAAGAATCATTTAATGTCCTTGTTGTGCAACCAACAGATCTTACACGAGCACACGATGCTCAAACTTTGGCCAGTCCCTTAATGACTTCTGTAGAGCATGAGGATGTCCTCGATCCATCCCTATTTGACATCCCTCAAGATGTCACAACAACTCAATTAGACCTCATCTCCACCAAAGGGAAGCTAGTCATGGTAGAGATCAAGGTCGAGCATGCAGAGGTGAACTTGGAAAGACTCCAAGAGAGGCTTGTTACCCTGCAAGCTACATAGTGAGATCCATCTCAATTCATTCTCGCAGACCAGCTAGAGTCCTTTAGGATAGAGAAACTTAATAAATTATTGGCATATAATAAAAGAGTGGTGGAGGAGAAAGAGAAGGCCGATTGGGATGCTTCTAAGGCACAAGCTCAGACATATGCGCATGTTAAAGCACTCAAGGCCTTGGAAGAGGAGAATAAATAGCTTGCTGTAGACAATCTCTGGTTGATCATAATGCAAAAACAAAAGAATGTTCTCAAAGAAAATTTTTAGCAGTTACAAGAATAATTAGTCAGGGTCAACCAGGACATGAATCGCTTGGCTAGAGAAAATCAAACCCTTTTAATGGAAAAGGTGCACACAATCCATCAAAAGATGGCAATTGAAATAAGCACGTGGAAAAATGAGACCAAGTGACATGAAAAGCTAAAAGAGCACTTCAGGGACCAAGTGGGGATGTACAAGCAAGTAATTGAAAATGAAATCCATATGACCAAGGCCCATATTAACACTCTCAATTTCCAAAATACTAATTGGTGTGCCATATTGGATACCTATGCATTCGTCCATCAAGTATAGCTCAAAATTCAGGACCTGTAGATACAAGATCTTACAGAGTACATGGGGTTGGCAAACCTATGGTATACCAACTTGGCCATGTTAACAGCAGGATGCCCAAGAACAAAGCTAGAGAAGCAAGTAGTAACCACCTAAGTGAAGTATGAAACAAAATTTACTGAGCACAAGAAGACACTGCAGAAACTAGAAGTGGAAACTTTTGAGTTAGAAGTGGTCAAGGCTAGCTACTAGGGATAAAAAATGTTGTAGTAGACTTGGATCTATGACTCAAAAATTACCAAGAATACAAGGACAACTCCTGAGCCTATGAGGAGGAACAACAACTATTTTCAGCCTGGTATGTCAAGGAAAATCAGCTATTCCCACAACTGCTATGTCCATGGGAGGTTCTGACTCCATCAAACATTGGAGCATCAGCATGGATGGTACAGGAGCCATAAATCGAAGAGGAAAAGCTCCAGGCACTCCTTTAAAGCCATAAAATTCCAAAAACTGGAGCACAAGATAAGGGGAAGAGACCCATGGAGGAACCACTGCCACCAAGAACCACATGAGTGCTAATAAATTTTGTAATTTTGCAATTTTGTGTTAGTGTCCCAATTTTGTTGTATTCAATTCTCCACTGCAACATGAATAAATTCCTAGTCAGTCAATAATCCCATACCTATCCACTATGTAACCAATTGGGCTTGTTCTCATTTTGTTCAACTTAAGGACAAGTTTTCATTCAGTTGTAGGGGTATGATGAACCATGATTTGTCAGGCTCTGATAAAGAACCCTCGATATCAGATCCATGATATCGGTTACACAATATTGTGACCTAAATAATGATATTGGATACATGAGATTGTGATTCCTATGTGAGCCTATAAATACATATTTGGGTGCACAGGAGTCGAAGTCAGTAAGTAGTGTAGAAGTAGAGTTTTTTATTCATTTCTATTCTTTCCCCAATGCATGCCCATAGTGTGATGATCGTAATTGTACGGAACCTTTATTCGAGTGTGACGTACTTGGACGCACCCATGGTCGACAATAAAGATCAGGATTACTTCATCATTGCAACATCCACTTAGCTCTTAATTACTTTAATTATTAATTGTTATTTATTATTTTCTTAATTAATATCTCTTTACCCTCCTTTCCTATCCTTGTTATTAAACACAAAATGAGTATGACTTAATGACGAGCACTTAAGTGTGACTACTTGGTATCCCATTAGCATATCTAGGAATGCTTAATTAACATGCACTTGGTAATCCCAGCAGTAGTACACGAGGTCCAAGATGTGTACGAATGATTAAGGATGGATGCTCATCGTACTTAGGCTACCCTAGACTCTCTTCTCTCTTTCCCTATTAACTTAAACAAGTTATTCTCGATTGCCCTTAGGAGTAGCATAGTGATAGGAAACACATCATACACCTCACTCTGGACTAAACCATACATGACAAAGCAAATACTAGTCCAAGTGGGAAGACAACGAACTATGATCAACATGTAACTATCTAAATACCACAACTAGTCCGTCTGCAGAGTTCGATCAGATTGTGCATGAACGCTCATATTTATATGGTTGAGTGTAGGGGTACCTAACCACTCACCATGGCCCAAGATGCAATATTGTGCATTCGATATCATAGGATTACTCCTAGGTCTATAAATACAGTGCCCAAGCGCACAATTGGGAGTAAGTTTTTAGCAATCAAGTAGTGAAACTCTTGTAGTTTGTTCATTTGAGAGTTAGAATATTTTCCAAGTGCCCACAGCAAGAGGTCTAACTGTGAATAAATGTTTATTCAAGCATTGATGTACCTAAACACATCATTGTGTTGGCAATAAATATGAACTCTTTGATCCATCCCTTGCAGCACTTGATACTTTCTTTCTTATGCATTTATGTTTCATGCAATTTACATAAATATTATTTATGCATTAATTAATTTTGATTAATCAAGAAACTCCTTAAGATACTCAAGCATGATCCCTTTGAGCATACGTGTGACACTTGGTAGCTCATAAATGGTTAGTGTTTGATAGCCCAACAGTTTTTACACAAAGTTCAAGATGTGTTCAGGATGTGGGAATAACTACTTTTGTTAGGCTAGATTAGACCATAGTTTACTTAGCATTTAATCACCCTTACTTTTATTCTTGTTCTAGGCAAGTAATTTCATAAAAACACAAAATAATAAAAATCTTACACCTCAGTCACACTTAACCATACAATTGCATTCCACAAGTGGGAATAGGAAGACAACGAATTGACAACACGCATACATTATTTAAGGGGAATTGCATTTCTTATTTGGGGCCACCACCCAATGTTTAGAGTGAAATGTGGATGTAGATGCTTCTGGAGGAGGTTCATATCCTATAATGACCATAATAGTTAGATATTAATTGCAACAAGATACACAAAAAATGAAACAAAATATTATAAAAAATTTAATAAAAGCATAAAAAATTTAAAGCATACCAGGAAGATCATAAGATAGGTATATTGGAGGGTTGCGTTCTGGATGCAAATCACATAAGATGAAATCCAACACATCTATAGTCTCCATGGATGTCCTATCCTCCTCTTCTCTATGTTATTGGTCCTCCTCCATAGCAACCTTAGTAGCCAACTCCTACTTCTTCCCTATACCAAACCAAAACCAATGAAATAGAAGATAAATTAGCAAACATTTAACAAAAAAAAATATAACAAAAAATATGACTAAAAATACAACAAAAATGTTCAAAACACTAAAAACTAAAAATACATAATAAAATGTTTATATACCTTCAACATCTTGATTAACCATGTTGAGCTTGATTTTCATCTTCTTAGGTTCTTGCTTATAAGGAATTTGAATGTTGTCTTCAACACATGATCTCTTTATGTTCTCTCTAGTAGTTTCATTTGCTTCCATGCATAACCTTTTGGCCTTCTTTGCATTACCACATGTAGCACATGAATAACTCCCTATGGTATTATGGGAACAATCATGCAAACCATGTAAACCACTAAGATGGTTAGTGGTAATAGGCACTAATTCTTTTATCTCCTTCATTGGTGGATTTTGGTGATGCATAACCCGAGTAACATGTTTAGTCCAAGGACTAGAAAGTTGAAAAGCATCATGTACAGCCCACTTTTTAACTTTCTTGATTACCAAAAACTCTATAAACCTTCTAATTTATGCATAAAAAATGTAAAATGCACATGGTGAATGTTATTGAGGCTATTTTGGAGCTTTTTGATTTCATCCGTTAGGCCAGTGCTTAGGAAGGTAGCGTAGTCAAACCTAGTACCATCAATTAACACCTTTTTTTATCATTCAAGCCTACTGAACTCCTATGATTTTCCTCTGCTATAGTTGCATGGGAAAGGTCCTGGCATGGAAAAGGGGGTAGGTCTCATTAGCTTCCTTAACTTCACAATTGTTAAAAGAAAATGTTGCATCAAGGGGGAAGGGGGAGCTAAGCTAAGCCTCCATTTTCTCTCTGTGGCATGTATCTTTTCCTACTCTAGTGGTAGCCTTGGCACCATTAGAGGATATGCTAGAGAGATCACTAAACATGGACTCATTAACATTCAACATAATAGGATAACCATGAATGCGAGTGAAGAATTTGATGATCCCCTCATTAAAAGAGTCAATCATGTTTAATATCTCAGTAAGTGACATCAATGGACTAGGCAACATAAATAGGTCATACAAACCTACATCAGTAAGCCTTTGTAGGAGATTTGCAAGAGCTTCCTCTACCAACCACTCTTTTGTTGAGTCTACTTTGTCCTACTATAACATAGTTGACTTGTTAGCCTATAAAATGATAAAAAAACCTAAAAATTCAAAACAACTAAAAAACTTTTAAAACCAAAAAAAAAAAAAAAAAAAAAAAAAAAAAAAAAAAAAAAAAAAAAAAAAAACTTTTAAAACCAAAAAAAAAAAAAAAAAAAAAACAGAACACACAGCACAAAAACACAAAGACAAAAATATTAGAATTTTTGACCTTGCCAAACAACTTTCACTCATCAAGCTTAGGCAAAGTTAGGGGTTTAGGATGGGCTAGTATAGGTTCTTCTAAGTTTACGTAAGTCCATCAATTCTATGCACAGTTGATGAGTACACTAGTTTGGTATATGTAAGAATACCATGTATGGTATCTACCAAACTCAACTTCAAGCTAATCAAGCACTTGCACTTTAATGACCTCACCTTTTTTGAACCCTTCCAAGACTGTATGAGCCATGGATAAGATTTGGTTATTTCTCATTAGCCCCCAGGATGTACCCTATACCTACAAAAATGAAGCTTGAAAATAGTTAGAACTAAATAACCTTGGGACCAAAAATAAACAAAGATGACAATTTAAAACCAGACTTATGGTTTTAGTAGATAAACAGTTCTGTAACATTTTGGAAGAGTGTACTTATCGTCTGATCTATCATCAAGGTGTTGTCAACATTATATTGTGAGTACACTCTTCCAAATCTACAATAACCTGTGAACGCCCTCAAAATACAAAGTATTATTCTGCTTTATCTCTCTTTGAGTGTCAAGATTGTCAACCATGAGCCTCAAAATGTAGTTGGAGGATCCAAGCATAAAAGTTTTTGTGGTTACAGCTACAATATCTACAGCCAAGTGTGAACTTAATCATAATCTTAAACATCTGAATAACTTAATCCTGCCTCCTCCTCCTGCTGCCGACATGGACATGGCCCTCCTGCAGTTTCTCAAAATCCTGTTGCAGCTGGCATCGTCCCAGTCATGAAGCACCAGCTGCCACAGCCCACAACATCAAATCAAATCAAACCAGAAGCATCAACCTCAACAACAACCTCACCCTTCAATTCAATGGATGACCCTGCACCGAACATTCACGAGCACTCACCTTCAGCAGAGGGAATATTGACGAACATGTCCCCGGCCACATGCTCCACGCCTGCAACATTCCACCACGTGGTGGGTTTGTATTTTATTGGAGGTGGGATATATTGGTTAGAGATTACATTTTATGAAAAAATAGACTTACTTTACAAAGAACCAAATAATAACTAGTTTAGCTATATATTTATAATATATATCTATTATTATTATTTGGGCGAGAGAATCTTATATATTTTACAAATTAATAAAATCTCAAATTGATTCATTGAGAATTGATATTCATATTGAAAATTACTGTAAGTTATTCAATAATAATTCTTGTTAAATGTACTATTAATTTGACTCATAACGTTTTTTTTCATGGCATAGACTTTACATCGCATTTTTGTCCATCACGGGATCTTACCAGCATCTTGCCATCACTTCAAACGACAGTCTCACCATGTACTTTAAAATATGCCGGAATGCACACGACCCACAAGTCTAAATTCTTTAAAGCAGTTTCTAAAATTTTCAAAATTACAAATGAACATCGGTGAAGAGCACGCAACGCACATGATTATAAGCTACGCCTCCCGAGTCCAGCTTCATTAAAACAGTTTCTAAAATTTTAAAACTTGCAAAAGAACATTGATGAAGAAAATTCAGGTTCTGGTTTGTCTTCTGAAACACAAACACGACTCGCAAACGGCCCCGCTCCTGAACGCACCCTCAGTTTGTGTTATCCGATTAATTTTCTTGCACAAGGATATAAAAATGGCCAATATACCGCTAACATGTCAACATTTTTCCCTACGGCGTACCTACACACCGACACTTATAAAATTCTCAAACAGAGGTTTCATGTCCGAGGACTTCAGGAATATATTAGATAGACATTACGTTATATTTTTAGCATCAAAGTTAAATATTATTTTTATCATCTAAGTATCGTTTGAACAAAATAATTAAGTAACAAGAAAATATTACATAGACTTTGTAGTACAATATTATAAACATCTGAATGGTCATCCCACATAGCATACATATGTATTCTCCTTTATCTCCTATGCTGATGTGAACTAAAAAGAAACTTGCTAATGGAAATGCACCTCATCTAGGCTACACCTATCACTTCATAGGCTAACTTTTTCACACTTTGTCAAAACCTTAAAAAATGAATAATAATATTAAAAATTCAAAGTATATCAAACCATTAAAAGAGAGTCTACAGAAAAAACCTATTGGTTTTCAAGATGCTTTTTCAGGTTTTCATCCCTACAACTAATCCTAAAAAGCCTCCCCCTTGGGATAGGAAAAGGATCACGGCTTGCCCTTATTCAGAAGCACTCTCACAAGTTTTTTGCTTCCTGCTAAAGGGTATTTTGTAAAGAGAAGGAAAAAACTCTCTCTAGAGACAAAAGAATACATTAATCAAAAATAAAGAAAAAATGCCAACAAAAGCTCAAAGCTTCCTTTCATTAAGCCTCCAAAACAAAGAAAAATTAATTATTCAACTTTCATTAGAGGCTTTTCTCCTTGAAGTTGTAGATAAAAAGCAACATGATGGAGAATCTTATCTTGCACTCCTGAAGAGAGGTCATAGTAATGCTCTTACTACTAGAAAATAACTACACATTGAGGATTTCTATAATGAGCAGCAAGGTACCCCTATGCCCAACCATACAAATCATAGGCATTCACACGCAATCCGATCAAATTTCGTGGATGGCACTAGTTGTGGCATCTAGATCGCTATGCCTTGATCGCAATTCGTTGTCTTCTCACTTGGACTAGTGGTAGCTTTGTCACGTATGGTTTTGTCTATAGTGAGGCAAATGATTTTTATTATTTTATATTTTATTCTTCTATGATTAACAATAGGTTGAAACTCAATTTATAATCAATTCAACTAATCTAGTTGGTAATTAATAATCAACTACCCTAACATAAGTATCTGATCCCACTTCCTTTGCACATCCTGAACACATGTAATGCTGCTAGGTTCCAAACGTTAAGCATTGCTAAGATTGCCAAGAGTCATACGCATGCTCGAAGTGATCATACTTATGTGCTTAATTAATTAACATGCATGAAAATGTAAATATTAACTAAATACATGAAAAGTAAATTGCATGGAAAGTAAATCTAATCTAAGTCAAGTGCTGCAATGAATAAGAATTAATCTTAATCTTATTGCCATTCATAAAATATGTCCAGGTACATTGCCAATCAAACAAGACTTTATACAACTGACTTAGATCCACTATGTGGGCACTCACTGACTGTTCTCTAAGATTACAAAATAAAACTATAAGAATTTGGCTACCCGATTGACAAAACTATGAAAAACTAATGCAAAATTGACTGAAAATCTTGAGCCCAAGCATTATATTTATAGGCTGGCATATACCCCACGATGTTGGATATCCAACATTGCGTCTTGGGCTCTGATGTCAAATACCTTATGTCAAGGCACTAATGTCCAATACCCAACATCAAGGCCTTGTTATCAGGGCCTTGTTATCAAAGCCTTATTACCAGGGCTAACCAAAAACTTTACCTTTTATCAAATAACCCAACCAATAGATGATTCATCAATTTCAAATAAAGCACAAAACAAGTTGTCAAAAATAGTTCCAAATAAAAACAAAGAAAATAGATAAAGTAAGCTAATTTCCAAGAATGACTTTATTAATGGTTAGTTGTAAGTTCTTATAAATTCTAAATGTCTATTTCAAAGCATGTTGAGCAATAGGACACTCAAAAACACATCAAAAAATTAGTCTTCAGTTCTACATAGAGGACATTGAGGAGAAACATTTTTCATGTACTTAAGATAAGTGCTAATAGGAAGACTGTGATGAATAAGACACCATAGAAAATATGAATTTTAGGAAATGTAGGAGCTCTGCAGATATCTTTAATTTTCCTTATCGAATAATAATTATATTTTCTTAGGCTTTACTTAATTTGTTATGAATAAAATCATTCTCTATAATAATCTTGTAAAGAACTTTTGAATTAAAAGGAAAAATAGATTTGTCATCCTTTAAAAAAATATTTAAAAAAGATTGATTCAAATTGTTGTCAACATTAAATAAATTCTAAATATTAGTAATTAATTTCTCAAAATTCTTTTTCCTCTTTCTATTCAAACCGTAGAGGCTAGAAGCTTCATTCCAAGTAATTCGTCTATTGATGAGACGCAAATTGCACAGGTTGCGATATCGCATACACGATATCGCGTCCGCCGTGATATCGCATCCCCTGCGATATCGTGTCCTTCCCTGCGATATCGCGTACGCGATATCGCGGTCCACCGCCATATCTATAAATAAGAGGCGGCACTCCCCTCATTCATAATCAGATAGGCTAAGTAGTGAAGCTCTGGTGGATTGATCACCCCAGAGATAGAATATTTTCCATGTGCCCGCAATAGGAGTCCCCCAAGTGAACGGTTCTTTATTCGAGCAGCATTGTACCTGAACGCAAGTTGTGTATGGCAATAAAGACGAGCTTTGCGGATAAACCTTGCAGTGCATGGATAGGTTTAATTAATATTATTTACTACTTTCCTAATGACGCGGCATGAGTACAACTTGGTTACAAGCGTTGACGAACGTGTACGGCTAGCCAAGGAATCGACTACCCATCACGAATAGATTCTCTGACCCTTTCCTCCTAGAGTGTGAGACAAGTACGACTTGATTACGAGCATCCATGGATGTGTACGGCTAGTCAAGGAATCGGCTGCTTGTCACACTTAGGTTAGTTAAGTGCCTTAGTACGACCGCTTCGAGCACTTGTGTTACGTGTGGTAATCCCAGTAACAATTAGCGTTTGGTAGCCACAGTTGCACAATTCAAGGTGTGTACGGTAAGTGGGAATGGATGCTGACGCTAGAACTTAGTGTTGTAGTTAGAGTTAGTTTTAGTTTCTCAACCCTTCACCTTTTAGCATAGGAGATAAACCGAAAAATACCAAAAAATCATATACCTCAGACTTGCTTAACCATACCCCGTGACACATACAAGCAAGCCTGGGAAGACAACGAACGATTAACCCAAAGTGTTTCTTGTGGCGTTAAGGCATTTAGTCTGTGGAGTTCGACCGAATCGCACGTGCTACGCTCGTTTCGTATGGTTGAGTGTAGGGGTACCTTGCCACTCATCATCTATCATACATACATACACAAAAAACTACAGTGATACCAAATTTGCTCCAAGTGGTACACAATTTAGATACATTAAAATCCTTCATTAAAAGGAAGCCACCATGGGCTAATTTGCTTAAACATATCTTTTGAACTTGTAATATGATTATAATTCCAATATTTACCAAACTTACACTATGTTTTTCAAATTTATTTAAAACTTGGAGAACCAAGAATATAAATGGCCTAAAAAAAAAGAAGATAGTAAAGAAAGTTAATAGAAGATTAACTTATACAATTCTTAGGATTTCCTTGCATAAGTCTATTTCTTAAAAGAAGCATCAAAATATCATCTCCATTAATGTACTTTGTAATTCATTTTGGTACAAGAGAAATACACTGGCTATAACAATTAAGGAGGCCAAGTCATCCATCTTTCTTACTACTGTACAAATATCCCAAGAAACTCTAGAAAAACCTTTTCTATGTTGCTTAGCAAATCAAAGAATCTAATGGATAATATGATCAATTATATTATTAGAAGTTTTAGAACAAGCCCAACAATTAGAGTAATAAACATTAGTTGACTAAAGCATTTTTGTAATAAATAAAAATTTGCCAACAAGGATGATCATTTTTTGTTTCTATTTTTCAAGATTCTTTTTAATTTTATTAACCATATAATTCTCCAAAATAATAAGATTAAACTTAAAAAAAATGTATTCCTGGAAATTTGAAAAAAAAATCTTTTTTCAACATTTTCCAAGGGTTGAGAGTAACCAATTCATCAATATTACCATTACAATAAATAATAGATTTTTGTCAATTGATCTAAGAGTCAAACAGCATGCAATAATTCTCCACTTTCAGTAAAGGAGTATTGATATGTTACAAAGAATTATTGATCATAAAAAATAATGATCTATAAATTACATGTTATGTACCTTGATCATCATCATCATCATTCTAGCCTTGCCCCAATAAAATGGAATCTACTACATGAGTTCCTTTTCATCAATTTGCCTCTATGAAGAGCTAGATCTTTGTTTATTTGTAGTTTCTTCAAATCATCTTCAATCATTTTTTCCCATGTCTTCTTTGGCCTTTCTTTCAGTGGCTTTCCTGGAACAATGATGTATCAATCTTTGTTTATCTAAACCATCAAAGCATCCATTCTTGTAGTTTACTTAAAATAAAATCCACTCTAAGGCTTCCTCTAATGTATGAATTATGTAGTTTATCTTTTCTAGTAACATTCAACATCTATATCAGCATTCGCATTTCTACCACATCAATTTATTGTTCATGCCTTTTTTTTACTACACAACATTCAACACCATATGAGTGTTGAGGTCAACCTCGCTCATGCTAAGCATGGGGCCATTATCAACAATAATCTCTATCATGTTTTCCAAAAAGCTATTAAAAAAAAGCTTATCTTTGTAACAATATTAATAAAAATGTGATTCATCTTCTTTATGAAAACAATGCATTACATAAAAATAAAAAATAAAAAATACATGTGTAACCATTAGCTAGTTGTATATAAAATAATCATCTTGTCGTCAACCAGGGGCCAATATAATTTCTGAAGCATCTATTTTTTTTGGGGGTTGGAGACTGTGAATAAAGGGTGCTCTTTCTATCAATCTAGAGGGGCAACTTCATCTCCACTAAGTAGCAATTTCCTCTCGTTGTGATCACGGTCTTTTTGCCAGCAATGGATACCATCTGTAGTCATGGATCGACAACGTTAGCAGGACCAAGGAAAATTCATTTCTTTTAATTACTTGTTGTATTCTCAACTTTGAGATAGTTATTCAATTTAAATTAAAATTCATTTAATTTAAATTTTGATTTCTTTGGCTGAGACTATTCCTAGGTTTCGTACCCATACAATAGGCACCCTAGGCAATAGTCTCTTAAAACAAGTTTTCACAGGTGTTAGCGTATCCAAAATTTATACATCAATAGAGGGTTGTTTTTCAACCTTTTTTTTCTAAAATATCAAATTTTTTTTTGTTCTTTTCCTATTCCTATTCTGTTTTTATTTTTCTATTTTCATTTCCTGAAAATTTCATTTTCTTTTTTATGTTCTTGATTCCCCATTTTTCTATGCCTATTAATAGTCATCTATCTTAGGTTTTATTTTTGTTCCAAAACTATTTTATTTTCCTATTTTTATTACTAAAAAGTTTTGTTTTCCGATTCTTGGAAATTTGTTTTTTCAATTTTCATTTCATCTTCTAAAAATATCTATTTTAAGTCTTTGTTCTGAAAATCTCTATTCCTATTTTACTTTTCTTTGCTAGTTACCTAAGCCTTCATTAACCATTTCTATTTACTATCTTGTTATTAGTCATTTAATTTCCAATTTCTATTACCTAAAACTTTCTATGTTCTTGAAAACTTTTATTTTCTAGTTTCAATTACCCAAACCTTTATTACCCCTTTTCTGATACCAATTTCAATTAATGGTCACCTATTTTCAATTTTATCACTCTGTTTCAGACTTATTTCAAAAATCCCAAAATTTCTTTTTCCATTTTTGTTAATTACCTTATACTTTGGTGGTCATTACCTTAGTTCTAACTTTGGTAATGCGTTTTTTTTTATTAATTGTATCATTCTATTTTAAATTTATGTTTCTAAATTCTACATTTACTATTTTCCTTTTAAATTTTATATATTAAAATTTGATTCTTTCTTCAAAAAATATATAATATTTAAATATTTTTCTATTTTATTAATTTTTTTATAGTTTACTAGAAATATTTACAATTTATTAGGATTTTACATTTCCTATTATATTTTATTTTATGAGCCAAACCTATCATAAAGCATCTCCACAATGAGAATCACTCATCCCTGAACTAAATCGTCCAATCACCTGTCTCTTTGCGTTGAAAAGACAACGAGCTTTAGTTTTTCTAAGTTCAATTTCTAAGAAATCTCGGACTAGGATGGCAACCCATCAACGCCCGGCTCCCTTGGTAAGAAATCATTTTAACTTTAATAACGACCATGACATACCAAAATCCCTTCAGAACATAAATCTATTTTTTGATCCTACAATGCCTACGAATGATGCCCGCCAACACATAAAATCTTTTAAAACCTTACTATGGATCTACAACATCATACATAATGATGTGGCATGCAGGGTGTTTATAACAACATTTAGGACCAAGGCAACCCAATGGTTCTTAATGCTTCTTGACACCTCTATTAACCCATGGCAAGAATTCAAAAACAGATTTTTGAATTAGTTTGACAAATTCACAAGCCCCGGTATTACATCAAGTAACTTCACTAGCTTAAGAAAGTTGCCTGGGGAAAACGTTAGGAATTATAACCTTAGGTTCCTTCATCAACTTGCCTATGTGCCAAATGAGATGTGACCACAACCTAATGGTATACTCAACTTCTATCTCTCTGCCATCGATCTATTCTTTGCTTATGCAATCAAATCTGATTCCAGTATAACAGAATTACAAGGTGCAATGTCTAAAGCTATGGAATTAAAGCAAATAACCCTTATGAACAACACCCAAACCCAATTTGGGATGCTGAGTGTTAGTAACCCTATGCAATCAAACCCTCTACTCTTACTAACTTTTCAAGCATCTAATGTTATGCCTCAAACTATTTCTCTCTTTCAACCAACTCAACATTTAAGTAATTACTCTCAATGCCCCATGTCCTTTTCATTCTTACCATCCAACACTAGTTTGAATGATGACCAATCCAAAGCCTTGATCCAATCCATTATAAACCTAAATGGGACATTGAATTCTATTGAACCACCAAACCAAACTCAAGATCAGATGATCCATATACTCATTTTACTACAAAAACTATCCAATGAAGTAGTTTAATTAAAAAGAAACAACAAGGGTCCTATACAACCTGAAAAACCAGGTACATCAATAAACGATGATTATTGTTGTCTTCATAACACGAGGCAACATTCCAAAAAGACTTGTCCTCAATTTTTTGCATTGTATGGAGACAACACCCAAGGTCAACAAAATCGAAAACCTCCTATTATGGTCCTTAATGTACCTCATGAAACAAAAAATGAAGAGGTTTCCTCATTAGAGCAAGTTATGGTAAACAACCCCAACCCACATAATGCTCGCTATTGTAGACTTAGTGACATCATGAATACCACATAGCAACATACTAGGAATAATTCCTATACACCTCCAAATAGAAGAGTTCCTAGTCAAAACAATGCAAACAACCAATCCAGTTCATCCCAAGTAACTGCCCCACAATGACCAAACCCCCTTTCTATACTTAGAAAAGCCTCATCTCAACAAGAAGCCAAGGATGAACATAGGAATTATGATATGGTTGAGGAACTAAAAAGAGTTAAAGCCAACATTTCGATGTATGACCTCCTACACTTCAAAAAATTGAAAGAAGTCATTCAAGATATGGTTCATACACCCAAAGAGGAAAATCCCCAATCCCTGAAAGGCAAGATCACTTCACAAAAAGTCCTAACACACTATTAATACAAAACGTGACTAATTCCATGTCTAGCAAGAAGGACCACCTCCCTTTCCTAACCACTTTGATTATTTTAGGAAAGAATCTCCACAACTATCTAATGGATTCCAATGCAACTATTAGTGTCATGCCTCTTAACATTTGTAACGCATTAGGAGCACAAATGGTACCATAAACAAAAGGTGTGATTCAACTTGATGGATCTAACATACCTGTGGTAGGACTATTAAACGGAGCAAAAGTACAACTTAAGCAATACCCTACATTTACATGTTATACAAATATCCTAGTAGTTGACATGACACCCACCTATGGTGTGCTCTTATCTAGGACTTTTGGAGCTAAGTTTGGGGGCTTCTTTAGGTCGGATTTCTCAAAATTATTGACCCCTATCAAAGGAAAATCTGAGTATATGATTATACCTAGGGAACCATGCTACAAACAAGTAGTTATAGCCTTGGATCAACAAAATCAATCTTTGGAAGATCAAAATGCTAATCTTTATGTTGGGGTTATATAGGTTAAGCAAAGTGAACATGTTGTAAATAACTATGTAAATGGAACTACAAAATTAAATCTTGTCTCTCATACAAGTTCCACCCAATCCTATCAAATTTCTAGAAAAGATGAAGAAAGCTATGGAGACACCCTGCCTTATCAACAACATGATGTATTTCATCTAAGTAATCCACCACCTTTAAGGGAAGATAAAGATATAAATAAGACCCTACCTCTTAAAACAGTTGAAGGTGTGCTAAATCTTAACAACATATCCATGGAACATTCTCCTAGAAAGGCTATATTCGATGACCCACTAAGACCTACACTTATCATTGAAACCTATATAAAAGAAAAACCTTATAGGAAACGATCAAGCAAGTTAAGATTAGGTCTTGATTTTATTAATCTTAACCATCAACAAATTGTTAAAAAATGTCTTGACAGGAAGTATGTTGATGAAGTCTTTAAGGTAGGAGACCTAGTCTCAGAAAAAGGTGGAACATTTGATCGGGCAAACCTTCAAGGTAAGTTCTCTCTTATGTGTTTAGGCCCATTCCGAATTAAAAACATCATTGGCCCTAATGTATACAAGGTTGCTAAAGTGCAAGGACATAGGTTACCTAGCAATTTTAATGCATTTCATTTAAAGAATTTCTACTCAAGTGCCCCATGCAGACACCTAGTAGATTCTTAGTTGCGTGTTTTCTTCCCCTTTGTCATTGATGAGATGAGATATGCACAAGCCGTGATATTGCGTACGCGATATCGAGGCCGCCGCGATATTGCGTAAGCGATATCGAGGCCGCCGCGATATCGCGTCGTCCCCTACGATATTGCGTACGCGATATCGAGGCCACCGCGATATCGTGTCGTCCCCTACAATATCGCGTACGTGATATCGCAGTCCACCGCAAAATCTATAAATAAGAGGCGGAACTCCCCTCATTTCTCATCCTAGGCTAGAAGTAGCGAAGCTTTGGTGGATTGATCACCCCAGAGATAGAATATTTTCCATGTGCCCACAGTAGGAGTCCCCCAAGTAAACGGTTCTTTATTCGAGCAGCTTTGTACCTGAACGCAAGTTGTGTACGGCAATAAAGACGAGCTTTGTGGATAAACCTTGCAGTACATGGATAGGTTTATTTAATGTTATTTATTACTTTCCTAGTAATGCAGCATGAGTACGAATTGGTTACAAGCATTGACGAATGTGTACAGATAGCCAAGGAATCGGCTACTCATCGAGATTAGATTCTCTCACCCTTATCTCCTAGAACGTGGAACAAGTACAACTTGATTACGAGCATCTATGGATGTGTATGGCTAGTCAAGGAATCAGCTGCTTGTCACACTTAGGCTAGTTAGGTGCCTCAATACGACCACTTCGAACACGTGCATTACGTGTGGTAATCCCAGTAACGATTAGCGTTTGGTAGCCACAGTTGCACAGTTCAGGGTGTGTACGGCAAGTGGGAACGGATGCTGAC